>QEOT01002350.1:312857-334331 GCA_003123785.1 Pterocarya stenoptera | reverse complement strand
AACTACTGCGCTTCAAGGCCCTCCACTCCTTAGCAGCTAGTCATCTGGCCTCTGAACTTTTCTTAATTGCCTCCAAGGTTCTGCTAAATTGCTCATCAATGGCAGGGGACTGGGAAGGCCCTCCCCTCTAGCGTCAACGAGATCCACTACCGTATGAGGCGGAGAAGGGTCTCCCTGATTGTGTGGATCCGTCCATAGGAGTTGGTTGCGATTGGCCCCCTTCATCATTTGGCACTGGTTAGCCACGGTTTTGCAACCCCTCGTCAAGCAGGTCCTCCATCTCACTAGTTGGGGTTGGGTCAGTCGATGTCCGATGGAGTGTCCCCATAGCAACGACACAACCAAAGATCGCACATAGCTTTTCATACTTTGGGCATCCATTAGTCTTGAAATGTTTAAATGAGTTTCTCACCTAACAATAAAAACATCATTAAATACAATCAGTGCAAGTTACAAAATTTGAAGTTATAGGAATAACAATTTTTTAAATGATTCGTACCCTGATTGCATTTGCTCAATGTTCCTCTCTTGCCACTAGGGCCTTCTTGTCTGGATCCCAGCCCAACCCTATTTGCTTCATCAGATCCGTAAATTCTCTCTGCCGTCTTTTCAGGTGCGCAATTTTCCTTTTTACTTGCTCAGAGTTAAAATTCTTCAGTCCATAGTTAGACAATCGTTTAGCAAGCCGAACATGGTCGCTGTGGGTGATCCTCCCACCCCTCAATCGATTCATAATGGTATCTTCGTACAAGATATCAACAAAGACATCCTACATCCCTTCATACCACAATAGCCGATCACGTATGTTTTTATTCGAGTGATCCATATGAAGCTAAAAGATGTTTAAAAATAAACCGAATTCCACATGCATTTAAATAGAATGACTCAAATTTGCGTACAAGATTTGTATTAGAAGCCATAATTTTATATATGATAGATAACATATTTATAGGATAAAGATAGTCATGTTCAATATTTTCTCAGTCATTCATAGTAAGGCTACATAGGTAGGAAAAGACAAATCCTAATATTGTAGTACAAAGATACACGTTATACGCAATAAATGAAAATAATTACCTATCAAGATGATGACGATGATGATGAGCTCAAGTAGAAAGGCTACAACATGAAACCATATAATAAGTTAGCAACTCAAAAAACATGGAACATTGTCAATATACTATAATGGTCCATGTGTATATTAGGCTTAATAAATTTTAGTTATTTATTCCTGTAGTTCTAATACAAAATCAAATTGTCAAATAGTATAAAAAATAAAAATCATATAAAAACACACAAATATAACTTAAAAAAACATCTACAACATTAAAAAAAAAATGAATGTCTATAAAAGAAAAATGCCAAATTTAAAGAAAAAATGACAGTTAAAATATGTTTTACCAGTTTGGACTAATTACATATTGTTCTTAGTTTTCATATATATTCAGGTTATGACTTCTGTATTTTCTAATTTTATTGTTTGGTTTCTGAAATGGTTTTCTAATTTTATGGATTTAAACTTTGTCAAAATTATGAAACTAGAGTGATTTACCACATCAAAGGATCTCTAACATAACAAGTGCAACTTCACAAAGTTTATTGTCCTAAGGCCCATTGCTACAAGACCAACTACAACAAAGCCCTTGAAAAAAGAGTGAACTTCTGCTGCTACCACAAGAGGCCACTATGTCGACACTGCAGCAAAGGAATGTGCAGCCACTGCACTGCAAAAGCTGGACCAGCAGACACCATATTGAAGCATGAGTAACTTGCAACTTGTTTTAAGTACTAAGATGATCATGCTACTGCTTTGCTACTTATGTATATTTTGTTAAAACAGATTGTATGGTAGTGACAGATGCTTAATTGTCTTTTTCTTTCTTTTGATTTTTGTATTCATTTAAGTTGTATATAGAATATATAAAGGGATAGTGTATGCAGTAGCAAATGAATTGAATGAAAGTGTCAAAACATTTTGCCTCACTTGTTGTCTCGGTTTTCTCTCATTTCCTTTACTTTCTTTCCTCTCAAGTTGCAATTCTAACACAACTCCACTTGCAATCCTAGCTCCTAAATTGCCGTCAGTTGCATGCTACTACGAAGCACTACAAACAGAGACTGACTTCCCTTGGGTTTCACCAATGTGTTATCAATTAGAAGGGCTAGAAAGCACCAAAGCAATCTCTATTCACCCACACACAAAGCTTACAAATTCATCCTGAACAATGAACTTGCTTCCACGGAAATAACACATAAGCTGAATAAAAGAATGTAACCGAACATAAAACGATATGTTTGTTCAATAGGATAGGCATACACCAAGGAACAAAAAAGACTTTGAGATTAAATTATATGGCAAAATTGATGTATAAGCTAAAGTCTGACAAATGAAACAAAGTGGAGTTGTGTTTGAAGAATATGATACTTCATTCTCTTCCATTCTCTTTCAAACGGGTTTCTTTTCACATCCATCAGAAGTCATAAGGTGAAGGTAGGACTGAAGTAAAGATCATAAAAAGAAGGCATCCCCCTCTCTCTTTCCTGGCTCTCTCTCCTCTTAGCTATCCTTTAGTCCCAACCACAATCTTAGTAGGAAAGTCAACGAGGAGCCCCTGGCATTTTAGAGCAAGTTACATGCCTAAAATGACCAAACTCTTCTTGCAATGCAGCATTCACTTCTGGGTTGGTTTCTGATACTGCTACCAAAAGCAGAGAACAATAGACCCAAACTAGTATTCCCTCGATCTTCCATGTTTCAAACTTTTCTTTCAAAATAAGATTCAAACCAATCGCATGAAAACAACTTGGTTGTTCATTTTGGGATAAGGAAACAACACAAACAAGGACAGTTGATGGATTCCATGCTATTAATCCATATAGATCCAGATCCAGTATTACAAGTCAACCATTAATCTATATAGATCCAGCATTACAAGTCAACCATCAATACACCTCCATATTAGTATTATAACACTAGATAATGTACCCTATGAAAGCTCTCTACTACCTTTCAGTTAATATTCTAATGAGCACAGATTTGAAAACATTTTCAAGATCAAATTATATGGCTAGATTTGGCCTTCTGCCGATCAGCTTATTAAAGTCTAAAGAGAAAATAGCAAGAACAAAATGACATTATATGTGCACTAATAAATATTGTGATAAAAAGACAAACAAATGTGAGCAAAAATCATAAATCGAGATCAAGTAAATAGGGGCCAAGAAGATTACCTGGTAGGACTGAGTCCTAGGACCTGTGGTGGTCCAGATATGGCGGTGACAACAGGCGGACTTGAAAAAAGTGGTGCCTCGCTTGATGCACTTCATGGCAGTGTCTCCCGTCGGTTTGGGGTGATGGATTTTATAGACCATTTTGATCTATAAACAACAACCGAGCTCGAGGCCCCAAGTCCTACAATCACTCCACGTGACATTACTGTGTTGGCAGAGGTCAGGTCACTTCCCCTCAAGGCTGAACGAAACAACCTTTGTTTGAGATTTCCCAAAGTATGGAATACAGCTCGGCTTTGCAACTCTGCCTCTCCTGCAGAGATTCGCACGGCCCCTGGTTAGGGCTGGTTTCTGGGTTCTTGGGGGATGGAGAAATTTTTGTAAAAGGGAAACTCGTCGAAAGGCTCGGGTGGAGAACGGTTGTTGTGAAAATTGCTCAAATTTGGTCACCAAGAGTGGGTCTACCTATAGCTTAGATGAGATCAATGGGGTGTTCGTCGTGAGTGATTTGTTGAGGAAGAGAGAAAGGAAAGCTAATGTTGGAGGACAAGGTTTCACTGTTGGTAGCAGTGTAGAGGCATATGAAGCTACAATACAGAAACAACGTCGGTAAGTCCAAAATTCAGGTAATTTTGGTCTTATTGACCGTTTGGTAGTTTGGTCTTATCTCACAATGAAACTCGGATTAAAATTTCATGTTTTATCTTTGTTGCCAAACCTATTCTAACAATTGGAAGAGCCATATTCTTCTCAATGCGTGTATTGTTTTCTCTCTGTGTACTGACCAATAAATTAAGAGACCACTTTGTCTTTGAATATTCACTAATTAAGCACACGCTGATAAAGCTAGGGTGCATGCAGTACATACACGCTCATGCGTGCAAAAAAAAGTCGATAAGTAAATAATTAATAACATAAAAATAAATGAAATTCTTTGTTTATAAATTCATCGAGTATTGCCCATAACGACATAAATTTTGGTATGAAACATATTAACTGGGTATAACTGTCACTTTATACTTCATGCTTTCTAATTAGATACCGTGTAATTAAGCCAAACTAATGTCTGCATGGGATATCTTTGTCTTTCAGATAATTACGCTTATATATTGAGAGTATATTTGCATCTCAAAAATTATTCATATGTTCAAAAATAGCAACAATTGCATGGCAATGATTAACAGAACATCCCTTTCCAAAAAAAAAACAGAACATCCGAACTATAAAATTAAAAATTGAACTGCTAGTTCAGGCTTCCTCACCCGATCAGCACAAACTTTTGGTTGAAGGGAAAAGAAACAAAAGGCTGAGAAGGAGAAAGGTATCTAAATGAGGAGAGATGTAACGTAAAGTATGCAAGGGTAGAAGATAAAGAGAAAGACCAGAACGCTCTTTACGGGGACGACTTCAATTTTTTTAACCTCACGACAAGGACTGTAGTGACGATAGCTTCATCAAAAAAATAAGAGCTCTGATCTCGAGGATTAGAAACCATGAGTGATAATAGATCAATCATATTAAAGTAGATTTTCCTCTTTCAAAATTCTATTAGACATAGATTTTACCTCGTATCACGTAAATCTAAATATTATTATTTATTTACTTTTTAGATATTTAAATTGAGTTTAGATATACAATTTAAATGAAGTAAAATGAGATACTTTAAATAGTAGTTGAATAAAATATTGTTAAAATATATTTTTTAATATTATTTTTATTTTAAAATTTAAAAAAATTGAATTATTTATTATATTTTTATATAAAAATTTAAAATAATTATAATAATTAAAATGAGATGAAAATATTGTGTAAGGAAACGAACCTAATTTACTACTTCTTACTATGGACGAAAGCACTACCGCCAAGGGTCCCACACAACACCAGTAATGTTATGAAATTAAACCCTTGAGTCTCTCTGTACAAGACTCAATAGTAATAATAACCAAGTTCAAGAATAAGCAAGAAATTACTTGTACAGATTTAATTAAGAAATACTTTGAATAAACTGAATTTATAAAGCAAAGAAACTAATATCAAGTAACTGTAAACTGAGACAAACAAACCTGCCTTTAGCATAACCAACAGATCTAAAACAAGAATAATACGAAAGTGTAGAATAGAACAAGATTTAACAAGAACAGAAACTATAGCAAGAATAATAATCAAAGAGATTAACTGAAAATAAAGAAATAAAAGAATCAACGCAGGTTATACGTGGTTCGACCCTAATGGTCTACATCCACGGCAGGAATGACCTCAGAGCTTTATTGATAAACAATATACATCACAGAGAAGCCTCAGAATCCCTCTCATTTACACAGTCTTTCTCACACACCAAAAAATCACGCTGATTTTCTCCTCTAATTGAGAACCCTAATGCAAACCCTAGAATCCCTCTCTATTCTCTCTATCGCTCGAAGCCCCTCTCACAATCAGAATGTACAAAGTGAATTAGGGTTACAAGGCATCGGATAGCAACATATATATAAGAGAAATCAGATGCCACCACGTGTCAAGATCCTGCGGCTCAAGAAGGTTGAAGTCTTTCTGTTGCAGCTTACAAGTCACATGTGTAACACGTGATTCACCAGCCTAGTAAATAGAACTTCAAGGTCCCAGATTCAGCCACATGTCCACCATCCACAAGTCACAGAAATAGAGGGTCAGTGATTAAAGATAACATATAAATAAATGTATTGACACTACATTTATAGGTAACATTGGTCATTATCACAGCGAGGCAAGGCCAACCAAGCTATCCATAGAATGAGCTCAGAGTTCAGAAAATACTAAAAAACCAAACACGAATTGCAAAGAACAAAAAAACCCAAACATGCTTAACACCATATAAATACAGATTATCAAACGGATAATAATGTTTGAAATAATTTCCAAAAATTGAAGGAAAAGAAATTATCAAACAATTAGAAGTGGATTGTAAAGGGTACGTACGTAGATGAATCATGAGATCCACTAAAGATGCACAAATAATGTTTGAAGTAGTTCTCAAAAATGGACTACGGTGAAGCAAAACACAAATGGGAGTGGATCATTGCTTACCCGAAGGAGCGCGTCCTCGGAGCCATGATTGCCGATCTCTGGATTCCACGACTTCTGTGCTCGAACTTCACCGTGGAGGAGCGCCGCTATGGGGGATAAATTCTGGTTGGTAATGTTGCTTTGGGCATGGTCAATTTTTATAGAAAAATGGGGTTCCAACGACAAATGAGAGAACGTCAGTCGGATACGGCAGAGGAGCTTCAATAATTTTTCCACGGGTTCACAGTCGCAGAAAATAAAGGTGAGGGACTCGCATTAAAAGTTGAGTGCAGACTGGGCAGGGGATCAGATTGACTAAAGACCTTTGCAGAGATTCTGTACTGTTTACTTAGCACACTGATTACAGAAGGTAGAGGGGACCACGAGTTCAAATTCTACAATTTCCAGAGATTTTGCCACTGTTCGAGCACGCGGATTGCAGGAGTAGCTGAGCACCCGTTCAAACTATACACTAGGCGTAACAGAATCCCCTGTGCAATTTGCCGTTGAAGAACTTTTTTTGCACTGTTGGGGAGGAGCGGTGATTTTGGGGAAGGAGTTATGAATGACTGACGGGAAACAGAGAGTGAGTGAGGTGCTACTGATTGGCCAAAAGTGTTGACGCATTGCTTTCAACTACCGTTACCGTTCCAGATGGCATTTGGTGTTACAGAGGGTGTAGGGGAAGAAGAAGGGATTTCTATCAGGGGGGGCTTTTCTCTTCCCTGTCATGTCTCAGTTATTTGTTCCATATAGCTTACAACCGACGTGAATTGACTTCATCAGTTGGATGGGCCTCTTTCCCATTGGGCCCCTATCCCGCTGCCGTATGGACAGATGGGCTAGGGAGCGGGGGCCTTTTCCATGCAAGGCCCAGCGGGGGCGAGGGACGGGATGACCTCAACAGGACCCCGTCCTGTCCCCAGTTTGCTCCATATATATAAAAAATATTTTTTATATTTATATATACATATAAATATATTATATAATTTATTAAAGATTTAAATTGTATTTAAATTATTGAATTGTCTTAGCCTCTTAGGCCAACCTTTATATAGGAAGCCAATGCAAATCATACTTAAACAATGTGAAACTTAGTAATAAGTCTCATATTGCTTAAACATGACTTACATTAACCTCTTATATAAAGGTTGGCCTAGGTGACCAAAACAATCCAAAATATAACTCTAATGAATTTAAGTTCTTTTTATATTTATAAATTTTAATTTATAATTTTAATTATATTATAATTTAGATCAAAAAAATAATTTAAGATACAAAAATAATTTTTTAAATCCAATGTGTTGGTTTAGGCGGGGGCGGGGCGGATGGGATTTTTTCTCCCGCCCCTGCCCCTACTTCCGCAAGGGGCGGCGGAAAAAACCTCTTCCCCCACATGGTGCAAGGCAGGGTGCAGGGAAGGGTCTCCCGCCCCTCACCACGCAAGTAGCAACCCTAAGTTGGATCCACTTTTGCGCTTTTGGCTTTGGTTTTTTTTGTTTGGCAAGATTACTACTTTTATGTATTAGAAGCAAAGGCACACAATAGTTAGTAGTGATTATAAAAAATGTTATATCTTATTTTATTTTATTATTATAATTCTTTAAAATTTTTATTTAAAATTTAATTAATTTTTTAATTTTTTAAAATTTTAAAATAATAGTAATATTAAAAAATAATATTCTAATAATATTTTATTTAACTTTTAACTTTCATTTCATCTCAACTCACTATTTAAACCACATCTAAGTCTAAATCTGAAGACAGCTTATATGATCATCCAAGCATCCCAAAAGGCAAAAAGTGCCATTGATGTTCATTTTTGTGCCCTTTCCTAATTTAAAAATTAGTATGCTTGCATTAAAAAAAAAAAAAAAACTTCTAATTTGTTTATAGATAATTAGAATATTCGTACATGTTTATATATATTCGTTAATGTTTTGAGATATTTTTAAAAAAAAATTAAAATTAATAGGCCATTGAACCTTTATGTTTTTATGTAATTATTAGGAGTTTTTGTTTCTTAGAGGTCTTTTAAAAAAAATAAGGTTCTCAAACAGTGTATACAACGCGTCTAATAAAATATTTACATGTTATAATTTAAATTTTAAAAATTAAATCTTACTATTTAAATGATGTAGATAGTATTTACACATTAATTTAATATTTGAATAACTCTTTAATATCAATGTCCAGAATTTTGTTTTTCTTTTTTATTTGCAATGACTTAATATATTTTAATTTCTTAAATGAATTAAATACATATTAATCCTCGCCTACCCCTTCAATTATCATTATCTTTGTTTTTAAGCAACTATATATATATATATATAATTAATAACAGGAAAAAAGTGCTAAAGTGAATCGTTGTCACTGTCAATATGAACAATGAAAAAGATAACTTAGAAAATTGAACAAATCCAGAGATTAATTGCGGCCTTTCACATTCCTGTGTGCACACAGATTTTGTCAACACATGCGTCTTTGAGAGATTAATATATTTTACTCTCAATTAGGTTGGTTTGGAGAGCAAAAATATTTTATCTTATTTTATTTTGTTATTATAATTATTTCTAATTATTATATAAAATATATTAAATAATTTAATTTTTTTTAAATTTAAAAATGATAATAATATCAAAAAATAATATTTAATAATATTTTATTTAACTTTTAATTTTTATCTAAATTCTTCTTATTTGCACTTAAGTCAGCCCACATGAAGATGCAAATAGACAGAAGAAAAGAAAAAATCAAAAGCATAAAAAAAAAAAAAAAAATGGAAAAAATGCTAAGGATATATATCGTTACAAGCGAGGAGGCATCAGCCAACCGTTTGACCCAAACCATCCATCGGTTTACACGTTAACAACATTTTCGTTGTACACATCGTGAGAGGAGAAACTTCGTCCAAAAATTAGGGCCTGCAAAATTTGACTCCATATGCTTAATTAAATAATTCGTGTTAGTCCCTTTAATATGCGATTAAAGTATGATCTTTTTTTTTTATTATTCATTTCATTAATTTAGATGAAGTTTATTAGAATCTAATCTTATTTTAATTAGATATTTAGACTTGTTTAAGGAAGTTGTGATTTTGACGTTAATCTAATCGTGAATATTTAATTCTAGTAATTGGGTCAGGCAGATTAGATCAAACATTTTATCAAAAGTTGAATAGTTTAGTGTATTTTGTGTGAAATTTTAAGAAAATTGTAATTATTAAATGAAATGAAATGAAATATTTTTTATATCCAAACTCAGTTCGAACCTAGTTTATTTAATGAATGAGATGTTCATAAATACTAATATTAGTTCGAACATTAAAAGAACAAAACTCGTATTGACTCAACTTGATTCGGTTTAAGCTCGTATAAGCTTAACTTGACTCATTTGAACTCATTTTGAAGCTTGTAATATATGTTATATATGTATGTGTTATATTTATTACATGTTAGTTATATTTTATATACTTAATTATATATTATTAATTTATTTATAATTTATCTTATTCAATATATATATTATGTTCTCAAAATGTGTCCAGGATAATTTGTATAATAATACATCATAAAACTAGAACTTTTGACTTATTATATTATATATGTATTACATAGTTTAGTTTATTACAGTTATCTTATGTATTATTATTTTTAATTTATAACTATAAGTTATTTTATAAAAAGTTATATCATCAAAAATTTTTAATCAAAACTATTTGGTTAAATAGTTAAATGGTTATAGTTTTTTGTAAAATTTAAAATCCTTTTATTAATCAAAAGAAGAAATTAAAAAGAAAATGGAGCTCGAGCTCGACTTACTCGAACTCGAATCGTTTGTTTATTTTTAGTCAAATTCGAACAACAAAAATGGTTAACAAGTTGAGTTGATATTCGATCAAGTTTGAGTCAAGTTTAAAAGAATAAACATACTCATTGAGTTTGAGTATTACATAACATATTAAAGATGTACATTTCTTTTATTTTCAGTGCATTATATTTTTCTGCAAAACGTACAAGTCATTAATTATAGAGAAATTCTATTTGCAATCCCCACTTGGAGACTATATGTGCAGGCCCTTTATTAAATAAGAAAAAACATCATTTTAGGAGGGATAATTTTAGAATTTTAAAAAATTTTAAAAATAAAATTACCTAGGCTTGCATTGCAGTTTCCAAATGGGGACTGTACGTAGCATTGCTCTTAATTATATCCATAATTTTGTCCTAATAATAAAAAAAATATTAGGTAATATTTGGAACTTGGATTGAATTTAGTCTAATTTTAAACTGAATTTAACATCTAAATACCTAATTCTCAAATTACTAAACTCATTTCAACTCAAAGTTTTTACACGTGAGATCCACAACTTTTTTCAACTAAACGCTTTTTTATACGTGAGATCTACAATATTTTTTAACTTCTCATAAATACATCTAAATATATCTAAATTCATTTTAAGTAGATCCCATAAAACTTACTCCGCCATTTCAACTTACTATTATTAATTAAAAAACTCAATTTGTCTCAACTTTAACTTAACATACAAAAAATGTTTTTTTTTAAAGCAAGTTAATAACATTAAACTAAAAAAGTGGTACATGAAGAGGAGGTGGGGTTCCCAACAATAGCCCCAAAAAGTAATAGAAAATAGTGCAAAGTGGTGAACGAGTTTATTTAGGATCAATATCTTGATCCATACCCATGTCCTAAGAGAAGACACCGTCTTATAGAAAGACGGAAATACGTTCGCAAAAGAGCAAACGATGGAACTACCGCTGGAAACGGTGGAACCTCTACACAAAGCGGTGAAGATGGCGGGTGCACTGTCACATATTGTCTGGAGATAATTTTTAGAGAGGTCCACGATCCCTCTTACAAGATCACTGGTTAGGAAAAACAATAACATAGAACAGCCAGAATCTGAGCTGAGTCGTCGGCGACGGGCCAACACAGGCGATGGCGGCGCGTGTAGGACACACACACACCTGAGAAGGTGGACGGAGGAGCAGATCTGAAGGATCTGGAGCCTCTGAAGCCGGTGGGGTGGCGCGTGGCCACCGAAGCCACTCGAGGACGCGGCTGTAGTTGAAAAACCCACATGGCAGGGGCCACATGTGTGCCAAACACACCGAGCAGAAATGCAATTTTCCACCGCAAACAGACAGATCGACGACCAGTTAGGCTGAGCCGGCGCCGCGTGTGGCTTTAGTTGAACTACAAATCAACCGTTTGAAAATACTTTGTATGATACCTCACGGCTCACGCAACCGATCGTTCTAACGTATGACCGAAAAAAAGGGGAAATATAAATATATATATATATTTATTTATATATGATGACAAAAGAGACAAAAAAGGAAAAAAAATAAAAAGAAAAAATAATGGTAGTCGAGACACGAGAAGGTAAAAGGCAACGTCCAACCCAACGTGCTCTAGGCTCTGGTTTTCGGCATTCCATCTTCTTATCCTTCCGTTTTATACCCACTTCGCTCCTTGTTCTTTCCTCAAACCTGAAACCACACTCGACGAGAAAATCTTTATGTTCATAACCTAAAACCTCAATAATTCCCAAGAAAAAACGATTCATGGGCAGAATAGGATTGTTGGATCTTGAGAGGCACTTTGCCTTCTATGGGGCTTACCACAGCAACCCAATCAACATTTTGATCCACACTCTCTTCGTGTGGCCAATCCTCTTTACGATTCTTGTGCTGTTGCACTTCACGCCAGCTCTCTATACTCCCTCCTTTCAAATTGATATTTTCCCGTCTGGGTTCCTGGTTTTGAATTTTGGTTTCTTGTCCACTCTAATCTATTCCTTAATCTATGTGGCTTTTGATAAGAGAGCTGGGTCTTTGGCCGCTTTGATGTGTTTTTCCTGTTGGGTTGGAGCTAGTTTGGTTGCTGATCGTCTTGGATTCTCTCTGGCGTGGAAGGTAAATGTTTTCCTTAATTCCGTTCTGTTGCTGAGAAAAAGTATTCAATTCTCTGTGGGTGGTAAAAAGTTTCAGTTTTTGGGGGGCATAGAATGTGATATTAAAAGAACTAAAAAGCTTTCCTGGTTTTCTCAGTTTCCAAACAGAGCATAATTAATTCCAGGTGGGTTCTGTTTGTTCCGGTCTTGCATGATGCTCGTTTTCTTTACTTACCTTTTCATATTTATTTATATCTACCGTGGGGTTGGAACTTATGAGATGGGGTTTGTGTGCTTGCGTTTTGTTGAGAAGATGGTTAAGTATCCTCTTTAAGGCTACTGCCTCTGACAAAATTGTTGATTTGGTCTGTTTTAAATTGACCCGGGTACTCGTGGCTTTATTCTGGGCTTCGCATTAAGTTCTATCAGGACCTAATATTGGTTTGAAATGATCTCTATCTTTCTGTTGTTTGAAGCATGGTCAACCAAATGTCTTATCTTTCAATATTTAGCTGTCGCGAATTATTTATTGTTGGAATGATCTGTTCTAGTATGGATGCAGATCTTGGTTTTTCTGTGCAACTCATTTGTTGATTGCCCTGATGTGGTCCTATGGGAATGGCTACATTCTTAGTTTTCACAGAGCAATTTAAGCTACTAGTTTATAATGAAAAATAGGGGTGTTAGGAGCATGGGAGGCATAGATGTGATTGAAAAATCTCAAACCTACCCTTCTGAAGAATCCTAAAACTCCTCAGGATTAGTTTTGGTGATGGCTCTCAAGTAATAATTCAAATTATCGAAGAAATGATTGAAATAAAAAAAGAAAACAATAGCACTTGCTACAAGTGTAAGGAAGAAAACGATTTTTTTTTTAATCTCCGTGATGCAATTTGAGCTTCTTGACAGAAAAGAAGATATTTAGATAATCCTTTGTGGCCCCAGTGGTAACTTCCTTATCTCTCTCTCTCGGACTTCCACCCCCCTCCCTCCCACAAATCTCCAAGCCATTATGGTCTTCTTTTTTACTTAATTAGAAATATGGTGCCCCTCCATTTATGATCTGATCTATTAATTACAGCTCTTTCCTAACAGTTTCACATTAATATCGATTTAGATAATTAATCTACATCAGACTGTCGAATCATTGCTTTGATGAAGAACGCAAAGACAGAGAAATAACTATTCTCCCTGTTTTTCATTCTCCCATGGAGTAGTACAAGATCAATTTAGTGACATTCTACATTTTTCATTTTCTTTCTTTTCCCACACAAATTCTCTTTCATGTTTATAGGATGTCTTAACTAAGCACTTATAAAAAAAAGGATGTCTTAACTAAGCTTGCTATTGGCTCATAGCGCATGCAATATATTTGTATAACATCAATCTCATTTCTGTCACTCGGTGTTGCATATATGCCTGATGTGTTTCATAAGCAAGTTTCTGACTCTTGTGTAAGATAATGTACTCTGCTCTGTGCTCATAGGGATATGTAATAGATGTCTTATCGTAGACCATAGAAGTAATACAGGAAAAATTTAATGTACTAACTTGCTTTATTGGGAAATATGTTTATTCCTCTTTGCCTGATCACCTCAAGTAAGGTTTTCTGAACTTACCATTATATTGTCATTTTTTAAGTGTTGCATAATAAAATTTTGGCGTTTGTCTGGAAGGCTATGGCCAAAGTTATGCAATGGCTTGACTAGTCATTGGAGAAGGCATACGACATGAGCATACAAGTGAAAGCATCAAATAGATGATTGAAAGCAATTCTGAAGCTTTCTGTGACCACCGAGTCTTCTTTTACTAAAAGCTGCATGAAGCAGTGTTATATAAATAAATAAAAATTGACCAATTTTGGAGATTTTTAACCAGCAAAGATTTCTTCCCATCCGGCCCCTTTTTTTTTTTTTTTCCTTTTTTGAGTTATTGGTAGGAATATTAATCGATATTGGAGTTATCCTTCTTCTCATCCTAAATTCAAGACACAGTAGTGGAAACCAGTTAGGGTACTTGACTTTACCCTCCTTGAAGAAACCAAGTTTCCGAGTAGAATGATATTTACCAATCTATATGATTGTTTGTTTGTAAGAATCTTCTAATGTCAGAATCTCTTGGGAGGCCCTAGTGGCCTTATATTGAAATAGTTAAGAAAGCCATTCCTACAGTGAACTTTTATTTCATCTAGAACTGATTGGTGCATTTTCATATTCAAAAAAGGTGTTGCATCGGGATACCTCTATCACATCGTGAAGTCCATCCGGGTTATGACTAGTATTTTGTTTTTGGTTATGTAATAACCAAATACCTATTGACATTTATCCACGACGCATGATTGATTCCTGATATTGAGGTTTAGATTTGGAGCAAATGCTGTGAACCAAAAAGGAAAAGTTCTTTATTGCAGAAAACAGCCAGAGCACACAAATGAACTGTGTGAAAAGGAGTCATATAGAAGAAGGCTTCTTAATCAAACTCCAACTTTAAAACAAAAATTTGAACAAACATTGAACAATTTTTTATTTTTTATATATCACTATGTTTGAATTTAAAGCAGTTTTGGCAAGGTGTACTTGGCGGCTGGGGTTGAGCAAACATCCTTTTCAGTCTGGGGAAAATTTTCCCATATTTTTTTTTGAAGATACTCGGTTGCATTATGACAAACTCATGCTTCTGTTTCTCTTCAAACCTGGGACTAGGGATGAATCTTCTAGTGCCTTTCCTTTCTTGCTTTCCTTTTCTCTGTGGGAGTAGAGCCCAGTGTGTTGAACTATTGAGTTGTGTTCCCTTGAGAATTACTTTTTAGTTTTTAAATTGTGAGAATTGAACGGGCCAGTTGGTGGAAATTGAATTCTTTCTTTCTTTCCTTTAGAAAGAGATCTGATCAGAATGAAATATGTTTATCATTAATTGCTTATGAGAAAGACTTCCTACCTAAATTCATGCCTTTAGGATTGTTAAAGTAGAATTTATCCACGTTTTTACAATTCCTTCACTTATTGTTGGACGTATTGAATTTTTAACTGTTTACGAAATTAACTATCCAGGTTGTTCTAGCAGCTCAGTTGCTCTGTTGGTCTGGACAGTTTATAGGACATGGGGTGTTTGAGGTGATTACTTTCTAAAGCATGATGTATTGTTTATTTTTCCTATCATCTTGGACGTAGCCCTTAAATATCTCTTTTGTTTGCAGAAACGAGCACCAGCTCTTCTGGACAATCTTGTTCAAGCTTTCCTAATGGCTCCTTTTTTTGTATTGCTCGAGGTATCTATTTCTAATCCTCATTTCACGAATGCTTTTCTGATTTCCTAAAAATGATTTGGATATGGTGTTCTTGTTGGTTTGCAGGTTCTTCAGACATTAATTGGATATGAACCCTATCCAGGGTTCCGTGCAAGTGTGAAAGCAAAGATTGATGCTGATCTAAAAGAATGGAACAGCAAGAAACAGAAGAAACTTTCTTAAGCCTGAAAGGCTCATGCTTTTGCAATGGCTACTTTCACTTAATCCTTTGTAAAGGACGAGACAAATGGTTTTTTACCAATATAATAGTCTGCAGTTTCTGATGTAATTATAAATAACTGTGTACTTTTGTCCCTTAAGAATGTATGTCTAAACAACAATTAAATAAAAGGTATTCCAAGTGGAAAATATGAGGAAACAAAATGGACAAAAATAAGGTAAGAAATACCATATTTCTTGTATTAGTGAAGCCACGGGGTACATGCAATATTCTTATATTTGTAACCATCTTCAGTCTTCATCTCTAAACTCGTTCTGCATTGAAGACCAATGAAGCTATTACCAGGCTCAGCTTTCTGAACTCCCCTGTCTTGCATTGCTTTTCGCACTCCTGTCATCTCACTCCATTGACCTAAACTAGCATACATGTTTGCAAGGAGAACATAATCACTGCTATGACCTGGTTCTAACTCCAATAGATGGTTCCTCACCTTCTCCCCAAGTACAACATATCCATGCACCCGACATGCAGCCAGCAATGCCCTCCATACAATGGCATTGCATTCTATTGGCATACTCTGTATCAACTCGTAAGCCTCCTCCACAAACCCAGCTCGTCCTAATGCATCCACCATGCAGCCATAATGCTTTATTGAGGGTTGGATGCGGTAATCTTTGCTCATAACATCAAAATATCTTCTTGCATAATCAACCATTCCTCCATGGCTACAAGCAGACAAAACTCCCATGAAAGTAACTTCATCTGGTGTCTCAATTTTCTCTTCCAACATTTTTGAGAAAACTGCCAATGCCTCATCTGCATGGCCGTGTGCTGCGAGACCTATAATCATTGTGTTCCATGATACTATGTCCTTTCTTTTCATGTTATTGAATATTTCATATGCTTCTTCAACTGCTCCACATTTAGCATACATGTCAATTAGTGAATTAGATACCGAAACAATCTTGCTAAGGTGACTACCCTTAATGCAGGAATGAACCCACCTCCCAAAATCTAACGCACCCAATCCAGAACACCCTGAGAGGGTGACAACCAATGTAGCCTCATCGGGATCTATGCCACAATGAAGCATCCGCAAGAACAGGTCAAGTGCCTCCTTGAACTTCCCGCAACAGACATGACAGTCAATGACAGTATTCCAAGCAACTACATCAGGCATGGATATTTCTTCAAACAGTCTATGTGCAGTTTCGAAATCCTTCAACATGCCATACATATGAATCAGTGTGTTCCTCACAAAGACATGAGATTCCAGGCCGTGTTTCATAGTATCGCAATGTATCTGTTTTCCCAACATAACCGACCCCAGTTGCCCACAAAACTTGAGCAAGAAAGAGAACGTGAAATTGTCTGCCACCTCTCCTCGTTCTTGCATTCTCTTATAGAACTCAAAAGCCCTCTCTGGCTTATTAGTCTTCCCAAGCCCCCTAATCATCGTATTCCATAGAAACCCATCTGGGTTTTCAATCCCATTGAACACCGAAACCGCGTAATCCATATCTCCGTGCTCTGAAACCGCACAAAAAACTATTATTTTACCGATGACATAGAGGTATTGATTAAAGCCAGTTTGGATTACATGGGCATGAACTTGCTTCAAATCTTTCAAGGTGGAACACTGCTTGAAAAGGGACATAAGGCTTTGCTCCTTTCTACAGGCAGTGGCATAATTGGTAGACAACAAAAAGGAGAGATTGAGCTTTGAGGAAGACAATGGAAACAGTAGAGAAGCCACTTCCTTGGCTCGGAGTCGGAAACAAAGAGAGTTTGATTTTAGGCAGTTAACGATCATGGTAACGAACCATGCGGCACACAACCACCCAATTATACTATATTGGTTTTTGGCATTTATTGAATTGTTTTGGTTTCTCCCACAAAAAAAAAAAAAAAAAGAATTGTTTTGGTAGTTTCCTTTTGGCTATTAAAATATGTTCACAAAAAATATAAAATTAGAATTTGGCTTGCAACTTTTTACTCCCTGTATAATTAATTGTAGTGAATAAATAAGCAGATGTCTCACTCTTACAAATTAAATTATACCGTATAAATAATGTATAGTGTAAAAACTTTTAAATAGAATTATTATTTTTTAACTCAAAATATTTTGTCAAAAGATGACTTTATGAAAGCCCAATTAGTAAAACTCAAAATGATTAAGGTAGATGGGAAGTGTCATCTTCTAGCCCGACATGGCCCACCCGACTTAATCGGGTTCATTAGTTCAAACCTATCACTAGATTTATTTCACTTAATATTGGTCGAAACTAATCATCTGAAGAAATTATTTTGAACCAAAGAGCTCGATCTCTTTATTGCGTTTAAATGTTGAACTGATATGAGTTCAGTTTTTTATAAATAATAGTGAATTGAGTAGTAAAATGAGTTATGTAAGGCCTATCTAAAATAAATTTAAAATGTGTTTAAATGTTAAGATAAATTTAAAAATATTTATAAAAAAGAAAAGTCTATACACTACACCATTATTTTACTTTCATCCCACTATACATGATGTGATACATTTATCATCATTGAATGATCATTTATTAAATGATGGTAATAAATATGCCACATTTTATATAATGAGATAAAAATATGATAGTGGTGTGGTATATAGTATGAAAAATGCTAGAATGCACGAACGGGAGAGGCACGAAAAGCACGAAACCCATGTCAGCAGTCTGAAAACTCCCTTTTACCCTTGCATAAAATAACAGTAATCCATTTTATCATTTTACCTTTGTTAGCAATCCCATTAGGCCATTACTTGTCGTTGTGGTCGACCAGCCGTCCCTTAATCATGTCGTCGGACTTTAACTTCTTAGAAAAGAGTTTTTAACCCTTAATCACGTCTTAGAAAAAATTGGAAACCTTGTCCGTAGAATAGCAAATGCAATCACGTCCCTGTGGAAAGGTATGTTGCCCAGCAGTCCCATTATTTTTCTTTTCTTTTTTATCATTTATTTATTTTAATCATCATAAACATTTAAAAAAATAAAAGAATCACAACAATCATTAAAAAATATTTCATTAATCATTAAGTAAAAAAAAATAGAAATAATGTTGGGAGAAATACTCGGGACCCATTGTCGGGATCCCACACTGTTTCCCTGTGTGGGTTTGTTTCTATGTTTCTAACTGTTTGACCAAAATAATAAGAAATAGTATTTTTTTAAAAATAGAGAGGGGGAGTTTAGTTATTTTGATAATAATACAGTTCATTTTCTTGTTTTTGTCTCCCGTGCCCATGACTTTTATTCAATAGTTCAAATCTTTAAGAAAAATTTGAGGATGTACATAAAAATGATTTATTTGAGAAAAAAACAACATTGCAAATCTTGGCCATCGCTATTGCTCTGCACTTTTTTTTTCAAATTTTTTTAAATTGTAGAAGGATTAAAGTATATACGTACAAATAATGATAAAATGGATACTATCAATTTAGTTAAAAATCACTAAATAACATATACAAGTGAAAATAAAATACAAAGAGGATAATCTCAAATTTTTCAAAAAATAAGTGTTTACAGATATTTACACGTATTTTACCTAAGAAAAGAGAAATGCAATGTTGTGGATGGATGAATCGACGTTAGCGCAGGAGAAGAGATTGTTTGTTTTTGTGAAGCTGTGCGGGAGATGAACCAGCGAGAATCGAGATAGAGAGGGAGTAAAGCAGGAGGAAGAAAAGCAAAAAGTAAAGAAGCTTCCACGGTTTTGACTTTTTAATTTTTTTGTTTTATTTTTTTATTTGCTACTTATCCACCTTACCATTCGTGCATTTCGATTTGGTGTCAATGTGTCATTTAAGGGCTTTCCGCTTTCCTTGGCACCATTCGGTCGTAGCTTTCAGGCATTTCGGTCAAGAGCTACGCAATCACTTGTCTCTCCCTCTTGAATCCGAGTTTATTTTTCAGCTAAACACAAAATCACTTCATCTAAAATTAAAATTAGAAGCTAAATATAAAATAATATAAAAAAAACTATTTTAATATTTAACACCATTTTCAAAGACTGAAAAACTCATTTTTTGAAAAACTTTTGCATAGATTCAAAAATTAATAATAATTAAAGTAAGAAAAATTTCACCATAATTTAAAATAAAACGCCCTTCATAAAAGCTTTAACTAAGAAAAAATTTTACCATAATTTAAAATAAAACAACCTTCATAAAAGCTTTATTCAAATTCTCTGTAAACAACCTTTCATTTTAAATTCATTTTAAAAAACTCTACAAAATACTGAAACTTTTAACTGTCTAAGAGCATCCATACTGGTTTGATTAAATGAAAAAGTTAATTAAAATTTAGATAATTAATGTCAAAAACACCCCACATTAGATTGTCAAATTTAAAATAAGATAGACTTTTGCTACAGTGGTTGGTTAAAGATGGAGAACCACTATTGATTTACCAAACATTAAAATACTAATTTCTCACTCTAAGCAAACATTAAAATATTAATTTTTCACTCCAATAAAATACTATTTGGTTTGTAATTAAGAAATTTAGATAGAATTTTAAATGAGTTTAATCAAATATTTTTTGTTATTAGCATTAAATGATTTTTGAAAATATGATTTTTTTTAATATTAATTTAATTAGAATATAATTATTAATAATATTAAATTGGTAGAATTATAAAATTGATACAAATAAATTAAATAAAAAAATTAATTTAATAATATTTTATTATTATATAGAAAGTAAATGACTAATTCAATATTGAAATTAAATTTAAATAGAATAAAAATATATAAAAAAGTGTGATATTACTTAAATTTTAAAGATATATTTAGTAAGCCAATGTTAATGGTCTAAAGATGGCTATATACGAGTCGATCATATGAACAGTTGGAAGAGGAAGTAATCCATTGCAATAGAAAACTGGGTTCCGTCGTGCTATAAGATAAGGAACAGTGTATTTCACTTCATATGTCAAGATCTCATGGAAGAGGGCTGCTAGAGCCACAAAAGGATCCCACAAAGGATTCCACACACAGATGTGGCACATTATCAGTATGCCACGTGTCTATTTTTTCTAGACTCTTATTCTCTTCACTTTTCCTCTCTCTCCTCTTTCTCCCTTCAGCTGTACGCTTCAACCGATTCGGTCTCCCAGCCACAGCACCGCCGCCGTCGTCGCAGCTTGTCGTCGGCCATCACTAGCGGCTGTTCCCCCTTACCGGTGACCTCTCGACTGGACCCAGCCCCCCACAGTGTAGCCCCTCGCCCTTTCCTCCTCCCGAAATCGACCAC
This sequence comes from Pterocarya stenoptera, assembly GCA_003123785.1. NCBI lineage: Eukaryota > Viridiplantae > Streptophyta > Magnoliopsida > Fagales > Juglandaceae > Pterocarya > Pterocarya stenoptera. The sequence goes on along the minus strand of QEOT01002350.1, from coordinate 313,401 downwards.
TCTCACATGGCTTCTCCCTCTCGCCGTTGCCAGCACCGCCGTTGCAGCCCAACTGCGCCACCACACCCAGCCCCTCGTCGACGTAAGCTTCTCCCTCAGTCACCGGAACCCTTCTTTCTCTCGATTTCCCTGAGCAGCGTTTCCCTCTCTTGGTAAAGCACCTCCCTCTCTCGATATCTGTAACACCCCGTATTTTAGTGTATTTTAATGAATGATTATTTTAATTAATTTAATGATTGATTCTCTAGTTTTAGAATTTTTGGAAGTTTTAAAATATTATTTTATAATATTTTAAGTTGTGAAAATATTTTATTGGGCTTTCTTTTTATTAATTATTATTTCAGATTTAAATTGATCTTCGATTTAAATTGGTTCGTTTATGGGTTTTAAAATTATTGTTGTTTTATTTAAAGCATTTCACTGCGTTTAATTTATTTTAATTAGTGTTATGCAATTTAATTGCCTTTTATTTTAAAGTATGTTATTGTTGGAGTTTAATATTTTATTTTAATTAGTTTTGAGTTTATTTTGTTTTATTTAATTT
>QEOT01002350.1:181427-311240 GCA_003123785.1 Pterocarya stenoptera | reverse complement strand
TAAAAAAAAAAAAAAAAAAAAAGAAAGAAAGAAAGAAGAAGAGACGTAGACGTGGCACATTGGTCCACATCAGTGTGATGGAATCCCTTTGTGTGTTTTCCCTCGTGCGTGATGGAATCCCTTTGTTTGTTTTCCCTGTGTGTGTTTTCCCTGTCTCATGGAAACGACTACATGGCATATTCCTATTGGCACCCATCCGGTGGAACTTTTTCGTCTAGGAGTAAAGATATGTCCTTTTGCGTTCTTCCATCGCGCCAACTACAGTGATATTTCATTTACAAAAACAAAACAATTCACTTGATTACTGAGCTGCAAACCTGTATCTTACTCTCTCTTTCTCTCTTCCTTGAGCTCGATCGGTTGTGAGGAAAGAGCAAGAGCGAAACCCAGATCTCGAATAGGCAGCCATGAACAACATCGCTGTTCGACCTCGTTACTGTTCCTCCATTGCCGTTGCTCGTAGCCGTTCCTCCATTGCCTTTCCTCGTTTCAATTCTTCCATGACCCTCCCTTCCTCTTTATCTTTACCTGGTCCTTCACAAGGAACGCGATCGGTTGATGGAAGTCCGAATGAGCAAGAAGGTCTAGGACGTGCTCTTCCATATTCGTGAGTCCTTCTAGCATTTTGGATTTTCTTTTTCTTTTTTAGTTTTTGTTCTTCGTTTTATTTGAGTCCATTTCTTCTTCCACATCAGAAGTGTTTTTTGTTAGAAAATAAATGAAGAAAAATTGAGACATATATACCACTGTTGAAGAAGGTTGAAAGAAGGATGATAATGATGTGGTTGCAGGATTTGTTTGCGGTTGAAAAGAGAAATCAGAACTAAATTTCTCTTCCTCCTTCGTCCCAACTAGCTGGTTATAACCAGAATCGGTCATGTTTTGGAATATTGCCTGACCTGAAAAAGCACCAGTGGTTGGAGATGGCAGATTATTCTGCAATAACTGAACGTAGCAAAAAGAAGCCATGAATAAACATGATATTTTTTTCTTCAGTATTTTTTTTTTGGTAGAAACCTTGTACTACAGTCTGTTTAGTCTGTTTGTAATGTAAATGGCGAAGAAGAAAGTAAACAAAATGCTGGATAGGTTATTTTAAATAGCTTGAATCCAACCTTTTGTATGTCTTTATGGATTCTGAGATCCGAATACTCTCAGCTATTAATATAATTCTTGAGAAAGTGGCTAAGAATGTTTTATATTCATGTGCGAGGGCTAAATTTTATTTTATTAAAAGAAAAAAAAAAAACGATAATTTTTTACCCAACCCTAAGGGTCAGGTTATTTTACCCGATTGAGGGCCAAGTCCGGTAGGGCCAAACCAGTTCTTGGACGGGCCAATGTGCAGGCCTAGTTTATATACTCACCTCTAAACTGATACGATTTTTTTTTTTTAAATTGGTGCTACTTGTTTTTCGATGTAGTTCGTAGTTAGCATGCTTTTCTACATTTATTTTTGAAAAATGTAGCCACTTCATTTCATGTAAGAATCTTCAAAGAAGGTATAAACTTTCATTAATCCAACTAAATAGTTCACATGGCAGTTCTTTTAGCTTCTGTCACGGGATTTTGTTTTTTACATCAGAAATGTTATACTCACCGAAAATGTATTTTGAAAGTGTGTCTTGAAACTCTTTTTTTATTTTTTATTTAACGATTAAAGAAGTATTTTTTAAAAAGTGTTTATAATGATTAAAAAAATACATAAAAAGTAAAATAAAATGTGCGGACACGTTCGAGACAAAATTTCGTTAGGGATAGCGTTACTCTTTTTGTATATCAATAAAAAGTCTTTTAACTTGATTGTTATATTTTGCTCAGGCAACTGGATATTCAGACACAAATACCCGTGAGTGGAGAAACTGAAGCAGATTCAGAAGAAAAGAAAACAGCCACAAAAAGGGATATTAACCCAGTGAGGTGGCTCATTCGGAAGTGTAATATCGACCCACAAGGGAGGTTCATTTCGAACTTGGGATTTGATAGTTCTCCCGTCTTGTCTGATTGCAGTATCAGTGGACCCTTTGTTCTTTTACCTTCCTGTGATCAATGAAGACAGAACGTGCCTTACTTTAGATAACAGATTAAAGATCACAGCTACTTGTTTGCGATTGGTTCTGGACTTCATCTCTCTTCCAGATATTATTTTGCGATTTATTTGTCCCTTTACAGAAGAGGATGCTCCTGATCAACAACATGGACAAACAAATTTAGTTTCGCGGGACTTCCTAATTGACATTCTCGCTATTCTTCCAGCTCCACAGGTAAGGGACACTTTTGATCTGCTAGCTTCTAAGTTGTTTTGCTTATGTAAATGCTTTCTCAGTTTTAACTGCAATACAAAACATATCAAGGAAGTTTAATCTGAATATGAGAAGTAATTCCTCCAGGTGGCAGTTCCAATTATATTTTCAGATGTGGGAATTCAGACATATTGGAAAATGTTCCTGGGCGCCGTCGTTCTCTTTCAGTATGTGCCGAGAGTTTTACGAATCTTCCGATTATGGAGTAAAGTCGACAAGAGTGCCACCATAGTTAAAGCTTTATCATGGTTGAATGCTGGAAATTATTTTTATCTGTACCTCTTTGCCAGTTATGTAAGTTTGATTGTCATTAAAATACGTATTCCCCTATTCCAACACTGTTTTGCATTTCTTAATTTTCATGCTTTTTGGCGACTTCTTCATAATTTATTGATCTTTTGGAGATCTGATGTTATATTAGGTATTGGGTGCATTTTGGTACTTTTCATCCATTCAACGACTGATGGATTGCTGGCACTTAGCCTGTAAACGTCATAAGGGATGCAACCCAAGTTCTTTTCTCTGTGATCACGGTGATGGAAATCACATATTTATAAATGAATGGTGCTCTATAAAACCACCAGATTCAACAACCTTTGACTTTGGAATATTCCGCGAAGCCATTCAATCTGTAACAGCATCACCTTTTCTTTCAAAAGTGCCTGTTCTGTTCATGGTGGAGCGTTCGAAATTTGAGGTTTGCCCATGTCAGATCTCTGTCTTTCAATATCGAATTATTTCCCAATTGTTTCTTTATTAGTTTATTTGTCTCGATAAACATATAATGCTATTGTAAATTCCAACACTCTTTGATAAGAAGTTTTGTTGTTCTTGAGCATTTGTTGAAATATGAAATTGATTGATAGGTTTCTGAAGAAATGGAATTTAATGGTGATATTCTCGAGCGTATTGATCCCAACAGAATTTTTTTTAATGCCAAAATGCCCCACGCACTGCATATTTATATAGATGTAGACATGTAGTCCTCCTCTCAAGTGTATGGTGTGATCACCACACACATCTTCATCTCCTACTTGAGCAGACTATAATATCAATCACCATAGTTTGCCTTATGCTAACTCTCATGTATCAAACCTGCAGACTGACTTCAGATTGTAAAATGACACGTGTGCATGCTTTTGTCACTTATTCAAAAACATGTTAAGGGTGACTTTATCTCACTATATACATTGAATGACATCAAATCCTCGTGGCTGGGAACATAGTTTGCACCCATGCCTCCATTGATAACTTTAGTCAAACACATAATTCATGTGTTAGCCTGGACCAAATGTTTTATCAAGTACTTCCTCTAATGCCATTCTTCCTGAGGTATTCCTCGACACTCCTTATTGGCAACTTAACACTATCCATGCAAAAATATTATAAGTTTACATTATGGTGCATATCTGTTTCTCATCAACGTCTCTTGCCTTTAATTGATCAATTATGTCCGCTAGGTGGGATCACATAATATAGTTCATCCACGCATCTCTGAACCCTTCCAATTTATGCTCTTTAACCATATTGCTATCTCATCCAAGTAACTTTTGATCCCATAAAATTAAGCTGTATCCTCCATGAATTTAGCCAAAGACAATCCCTGATCATGATAGAGCCACCACTATCTAGGTGTGGGGACAAACTTGACTTTAGTTTCACCCCTCCACTATATCTTCATTTAGAGCTCTGTGCTTCACTTTTTATTTGGACTTGTTATCACAAAACACATTGATCAATTTGCTCTGCATTACTAATCCCATTTTGTCTTCAAAACGTGTGTCCAGCCACATTACTTGCTGCTGTGCTGAATATTATGTACTTAACTACCATTGTCAACATTGATTACAACTTTATTTCTTCCTCAACCAAGAAACAATCATTTAATGAAAAATGAATGTTTTCCGCTTGTACATATTCAATCATCTACATTTCCTGCAAAGTCCTGCAAAGTCAGCATCATTGTGACCAACCAACTCAAGATCATTGAATCCAACAATTTAATTTCATAAACTCAGCGCCTTGCAAATATCTCAGTGTTTGCTTTGCTGCCTATCAATGTGCCTGAGGCTGTTCACTGGTTGTGGTAGGGGACATTTGATATTTCTTGCATTTTTGGGCACATATCCTTACTCGAACTTCGTTCTTTGAAGACAAGTGTGTTATAAAACAGTGATTTTTCATGTTAAGCCTCTTGAGAATCTTATGCAGATATTTTTCTTTATACATATATAATAACCTTGAACTTCTATGTACAGAAATTCTTTTACCAAGAACATAGTTGGCCTCACCCTTTTCTCTCATTTCAAATTTGGATCCTAAGATGCCTTTTCATCATATCTTGAAACTTCATGTTTCATGGCCTTTAGCCATCGATCAACATCATTGCTATTAATTTTCTAAGGAAAGTTTTTAGGATCATTCTCTAAATTTTCCATGCATGTATTAAGTGCATAATGATCTTTAAACATTAATCACCTAATGGCATGTTTGGATGGTCATTATTTTGATCTACAGTAGAGTAGTTTTTCATCTACAATAAAAGCTTTTTCTCAACTTCTTCCCAAACGTACAGACTACTCATCTCGACCTTTTTTACTTTTTGATTAAAAATATATTATTTTAATATAATACTTTCATCTCACACTTTAACAAATATTAAAAGTACATTCTTTTAATTTTGAGGTAGGACCCACACTTTCACAAAAAACCCATAAAACTTTCATCTCAACTTCATTTCTTCACTATTGATTAAAAACTTATCAACTCTTAACATCCAAACATCACCTTAGGTTCATTTTGTCTCATATGAATTGGAAATTTTGTTCTCAATGGTTTTCATTTTGCTTTCACTATTTTTACCTTTATTTTTCTATTTGTATGGTGTCAAAAATCTGTGGGAATAGGTTTTTAATTTCAGGGTTGCCCAATAACACAATCAGATCTATGGGAGTCACCAGATTGGTATCTTCAAAGAAGACAACATCCCTTCGTTCTATCGATCTTTGTTGAGTGTTATGAAACTGGTATCAACTCCAATTTTTTCACAGATCCTATAAACCTGCATTCCGTTAGTTTATATTCAAAATAAAGTACTAGTGCTTTACAATTGCATACCCCTAGTTTACATCAAAATCTGGTTTCTAGCTTGGGCAATGTTTATAGGGTATTAAGGGTTTGGCTTTGTTCTTGACTCTGTGTAATATATATGCTCTAGACAATAAAGCTTCTCCCAAAAGTGGGTATGGAGATAAGCATATGCCTTCATGGACCTTGTCACATTGAAGAGTTTGATTTCTTTTCCTGCAATCTCTTTTCTCTGGAATTTATAATGCATAGTGTAAACATGTTTATTTCATTTACCTTGCAGAAATCATCCAAAGCCTCTTATTCAAGACCCCAAACATTATTCAAATTTGTAATGGACATGCCCATTTGGGTTTCTACTTTGACATTATATTCTTTACTTCTGTTTGTCTAAAGAGGTCCTTAGATGTGTCTAAATTATTTCATTCCTGTACATATCTTTATTCTAAGTGGATTATCTCAAGCATATATGATGACTACCAGGTTTAAATGATTTATTGGTCATTTTCCATTTGACACGGTTTACATAGGTCTAAATTATCACAACCCACTAATGGAATAAGTCTACTCTTGTACATTTTTATCATTTTATTTAATTATGTGACCCAATCTTACATGCCAAAAATAAAAACTGTTGATTGACACGTTGAATAAAATGAAATAGGTTCTTTATTGTGTTATTATCAATATTCAGGGACACACTCACACATTTCACTACTACACCACACTTACTAATTATTACTTCTCTGGACTTGAACTCAACTTTCTATGCTTTCTGACCTAGTTCAATAAATGATATTAAATCTCTATGAATACGGGAAACAATCATACATCCCTTTATGTAATTATGCTTATTTGAAGAAAATTTACATGCGCCTTCCCCAATGAATCAGAATATGTTTTATTGATAATTTAGGCCTCTGCACTTGTCAGCTTGCTTCTCCTTGAATTCCAAATGCATTCATGCGCTTCTGGTTCTGTGTCTCATTGGTGTAGCATCAATCGACTAGGCATTTGATATTTAACTACTAATCTACTTGGAAAATCATTTTTTTTTAATAAGTAAATAAGTTCTATTACTCCAAGAATAGGCCTAGCCCAGTATATACAAAAAAACAACCCTGACTAGGAGGGTGCACAGGAAACAAGAAAATCATGAAGGCTCACTTGGAAAATCATCATGACCTCCTGTGTTCCTTTGGCTTCCCTTTACCAGAACATCCGGCCTTAATGCCTTTTCTTTCCACACTTGAAGCAACTTCCAAATGAATAATTATTTTTCTCATTTTTCTTCTTTGTCCATCTCTTCTTGGATTCCTTCTCCAATAGCTGTGTTTTTTGCTTGGAAAGCCTCTTTAGGAAGGATATTCATCATAAATAATCTGAGGAAAAGTCAGACTAATGCTGTAATTGAGTGGTTTTGCCATGTGTAAGAGCAGTGGGAAGTCTGTGGATCACCATGTGAGGTTGCTAGTGCTTTGTAGAATGATTTTTTAGTCCGTTGGTTTGGCCTTTGTGATGTCCAGAAAGATAGCATCCTTTTTTTGTTTACTCTTGAAGAGGATTAGGTGGTAGCATACAAATTTCAGCAATCTAGTAAATGATTCCTACATGCCTTATATGATATATTTGAAGGTATATGAATGATAAAATTTTATATTTGAAGGTATATGAATGATACAATTTTTGAAGGCCACGAACAAACTATGAAAGAGCTCAAGGCTTTCTTTTAACAATCACCTTTAGACAGCTGCTATAGACTTTGATGGATGGATTAATTTCTATTATTTTCTCGTATCCTTTTCTATTTCTAGGTAGATACTTTCGTATACGCATCTCATTGTTCCTGGATTATGCCTTTTGTGCTTTTTGTTAAAATTATTACTAATAAGAAGTAACAGCTTCTGATATTACTATCTCATAGACGTTCCAAATTTTGCAGTTCTCTTGGTCAAAGCCTTCAGACAAGTCCTTATGAATGGGAAAACGTTTTTGCAATTTTTATTACAATCTTCGGCTTGCTTCTGTTTTTGTACATCAGTGGAAACGTGCAGGTTTGTGCTCAATGTCTTTTCCTGAGCTTCCGGCCCTTATTTATTCAATCATGTGACCTGGTGTTAGAGATATAATTTCTAATTAACAGGACACAACCTGCATTTGCTAAGTACAAACATTTTTTACACCAAACATTATATTTATTTTTGTTTAGGCCTTTATTTTTATTAAGCTGCACTTGGTGCAGTATGCTAGTCTCATGCACAATACTCCACCTATGAATGCTGATAATGAAGTATAGGTTAGCAGAATCCTTTCAATGACCATGATAAGTTCTCTCAATATAAGGTTGCTGAATTTACTTAAACAAATCATGGCTGGGATTACACGCCATCTTTGCATTGCAGTTGTGTGTTGATGCTTGGATTTCTACACCAAAGCAATTGCTTGATGTGCAAGGAGGTTTAGGCATGAACTAGCGAACAAGTTTTACGTCCTTCCCTTTCCAATGCGTGCTAATCTTTTAAGATTTTAAAATATGTTATTTTTTTTGTTTTTCCTTTTTTCAATGGTTAATGAGAGTTGAAACTTTCTGTCTTGTAGATTTGATTTGTTTTGTTAACAAAATTCATTAACTAATAAATTAGATCCATTAAAATTTTTAATATGAAATTATTTTCTACCTTTATTTTAATTAAATGTATACTAATTAAATGGATAATTTTTTTTTTTTTTTATCAACTTTAGTTTTTGGGACAAATAGTAACTAATCAGTAGGATTTGGTGAGCTAAACTTGCTATGTTACAGATGCATATGCATTTGAAGGATGATAAAGCAAGGATGGAAGCTAAAGAAAAGAAGGCAGAGGAATGGATCTCTAAAAACCAACTTCCTGATCCTATGAAGAAAAAGATTATGTCCTGTATAAGACAAAAACTGGGAAAAATGGAAGATATAGATACTGAGAATCCATTCCCTCATCTTCCCAAACATCTTTGTACTGAGATTAGGCGCCATCTTTGCTTGCCCCAGGTAAAGAAAGTGAGTCTCTCAACATTTTCTCCTTGTAGTTCCTTTCTTTTTAGAGAGCAAAAAAGCTGTTCAATTTAAGAATTATTTAATTTTGTGGAAGAAAGGTGGAAAGAAAATGAGAAGTTGAGAATGCGTAGGATTGTATGTATATAAATGGATAGGCAATATTGTTTGGAATATGAAATTCTATAGAAAAGTTTACTCTTTTATCATTTTATGGTTGGACAAACATGACAGAAAATGCATATTGATTGTTCTCAAATCCCATATAATTTAAATTCACAGAGACACAAACCCTGTATATCAAATTGCACATTGTCTTGATTGGAAAAAATTGCAATTGACAGTAAATATGCTATTATTCTATCCAAACCCCCACATGCACCTTGCACATCTCATCCTTCTTTGCCTTTATCAAATCCTTTAACGACAATGGGAAAATATTATGTATTTGTTTGTAGCTGATGCTTCTGTTAACTAGCTGTTTTAATCTTGTCTGAACTCCATTTTATCATCCATGTACATGATCATTGGCATTCTTTGCATTGAAGAGAGTACAACAGTGTCCCTGATAGATATTAGAAGTGCCTTGACCATCATAATTATGTCATTTTAGTTCTTGACATTGAATTTCCACACACCAACATATAATGATTTTTTATAATTTAATTTTCAATTTTATTCTCGATTGTTTGCAAGCTAGGTGCCAATGTTTCAAGAAAAAGGTGAAAAGCAGTTGCATTTAATCTGCGAAGAGCTCAAACAAGTGCACTACAATGAGGATACCTGTATTGTTCGGCAGGGAGAACCCCTTGATCGGATGCTCTTCCTGACACAAGGAATTGTGTTGAAATTCTGAACCTTTAATGGTGGGGAAACAGCTTTGAGGGAAACAGCTTCGAGGGACATTGGAAAAGGTGACTACATTGGAGAACAACTTCTAACATGGGGTTTTATTGGCTCCTCCGCACCCAACCTATCTGATCTCCCAAGATCTACAGAAACAATCAAAACCCATAACAAAGTTGAAGCCTTTGCTCTATTTGCCAACGACTTGAGGACTCTAGTTCCCAAGGTGAAGGTAATCTTGAAAGTTGTCACACGGCACTCCAGAAGCATGAACACGGGAGCAGTGAAATCGAAGAAGAATGAAGAAGGGATTTGGTAGATTAGGGCATCGTTTGGGCCTTGGGCCAGGAAGGAATAAACGGGCCTTGTGCAGTACTAGGGGCTGTGCTAGGTTATGAAGTTGTAGCTGAAGAGTAGTGGGCCAAGCCCATGGGCTTGCGAGTCCATTATCTGAGTCTCTTTCATTTAATGTTTAGTCACAATCTATAACTTTATTATAGTTTGGGTTAATTACACTTTGTTCACTCGAACTTTAACTCAATTCAAAATATGTCTCCAAAATTATTAATTGTATCAAAGTGGATTCTCGAATTTTTAAAATTTTTCAATCTCTCATTCCGTCTACCAGCAACGATAAATCTAACTAAAATAAATTAGATAATATGGTCAATGATAATATATTATTAATTGATAGCATATATTATTTTATATTTTATATGATCAATGATAATAAATTAGATAAAAATTATATCTTTGCAGTGAATTTTTATTAGATTTAACACTGTTCGTAGATGGAATGAGAGGGATTGGGAAGTTTTGAAAGTTCGAGGGTCCACTTTGATGCAATTAGTAGTTTAGAAGGCACAATGTGAATTTAATGAAAGTTTGAGGGGCCAAAATGTAATTCACCCTTATAGTTTTCATTTGGTTAGTAGCAAAGGCTATATCCTTAGATTCCCGCAGACGGGTTGTTATGTCATATCTATGAATATTCCTATTTTCCTATTCTCTCTATCTCTCTGATTTCCTAGAGGAACCCACCCTCGAAGTTGGGCACCCATTCGTTCATCTCTTGTATTTACCTTTATCAATTACACAATCCAAAAATAGTGTTACAAGCAATACCAGAGAATCGATCCTTAGTGAATTGCATTACAAATCTCATATAATGGTTGAAGGAACTCGTTTCAATCAGCTCTAGGAGGGTCTATCATCGCTGAAACAGTCCACATAATCACAATTTAAGACCTTGGAAATGGAGATGCTAGCCTTGAAGAGGCAATCTGATTCGGTGATGCAGCAGTTAGCTTGCCTCACTATTGAGTTGCAACGGAAGAACGGTGGTTGGACTCATGGGGACTCATCGGGGGGCCAGCAGGTGGTAAGTGTAGAGCATGGGGGTGAGCCTCCTCCACGTGCGGTAATACTTGATTTCCCAACTATTAATGGTGAAGATCCAAGTGGGTGGATCTACAAAACAAACCATTTCTTTGCGTATTATAATACTTTACCTCAACAAAAACTAAGACTAACCTCATTTCATATGGAAGATCAAGCTCTAATTTGGTTCCAAGACCTTGAGGAGTCAAGGATGCTAAAGGATTGGGAGGGCTTTACGAAAGCCCTATTGGTGAGGTTTGGGCCATCTGCATATGATGACCCTATAGAGGCCTTAACTAGAGGTGGCATACTTGGGGCATGTGATCTCGGCAAATGGGGTTAAAGCAGATCAAGATAAGTTAAAGGCAGTGGCAGATTGGCCTTTTCCAACTTCACTAAAATCCTTAAGGGGATTTCCCGGGCTGACAGGATATTATAGAAAGTTTATTAAAGGAAGGCTGCCCCTCTAACCCAATTGCTTAAAAGAGATCAGTTTGTGTGGGGTGAAGATGCTAGAAGGGCATTCCAAGAGTTGAAGAAAGCAGTAACTCAACCTCCGATATTGGTTCTTCCAGATTTTTCTATCTCATTCACAATAGCGTGTGACGCTTCTGGAACTGCTATTAGTGCTGTCCTAATATAGAAAAATAGACCCATAGCATTCTATAGCAAGGCTTTAAAGGGAAGAGTGTTAGCCTTGTCGACATATGAGAAAAAACTATATGCCTTGGTGATGGCAGTGCAGAAATTGAGACCATATCTGCTTGGACAACCCTTTGTAGTGAAGACAAATCACCAAAGCCTTAAGTATTTACTAGAACAGAAAGTAGGTACACCCATGCAACAAAAATGGGTGTCCAAGTTAATGAGCTATGATGTTTTGATGGAATATAAGAGAGGGAGGGACAATGCAGTGGCTAATGCACTGTCCAGAAGAGCTGAGGTGGAGAATTGTGAGAGGAAGTAGTCTTAATTGCCATTTCCCTACCAACTTGGGACTGGATAGAAAAGATTAAGCTTGGGTATGGTAAGAACCCAATGGTGCAAGATCTAATGTTGAAGGCTCAAGGAGGGAACCTATCCCCTTCTTACTCAGTAAGGAATGGGCTACTATTTTATTAAAACAAGCTGGTAGATGCTGAAGATCAAGAGTTTAGGCTGAGGTTGTTATATCTACTGCAAACCAACCCATGGGCCACTTGGACTATAACAAAACCCTTCATAGGGTTAGGAGGGATTTTCACTGGTAAGGAATGAAAATAGATGTGAAACAACTTATTAGAGACTTTGATATATGCCAAAGTGTAAAAGCAGACCAATCAAGGCCAAGTGGTCTATTGTAGCCCCTACCTACCCCATCTCAACTGTGGTCTCATATTACCATGGACTTCATTAACGGTTTACCCATGTTACAGGTTAATAAAATATGCCCATTTCTCAAGTCTAGCCTATCCATACACTACAAAGACAGTGGCTGAACTGTTTACTTTGAACATATTGAAGTTGCATGGAATGCCCCAGACTGCCAGTCAATAGTGTCTGATAGGGACAACACATTCACAAGTATATTTTGGCAGGAATTATTCAGAATTCAGGGAGTGGAACTCGCCTTCAGTACTGCCTATCATCCCCAAATGGATGGGCAGTCAGAAGTTGTGAACAAAACTCTAGAGAATTATTTAAGGTGTTTTGTTGGGGAAAGGCCTAAAGATTGAGTCCATTGGATACCTCTAGCAAAATTTTGGTACAACACAAACCAATACTTTGCTACTCGTGTAACCCCATTTGAGGCTCTCTACGGCTACTCCCCTCCTAGGTTGGTTCACTACATCCCAAGTCAAAACAAAGACAGTGGAAGCAGGTTTAAAAGCCTGAGATCGCATGATGTAATTACTGAACAGAACTTACAGAAAGCTCAAGCACGTATGAAAAAACATGTTGATTTGAAGCATACAGAACATATTTTTAGTGTTGGTGAGTGGGTGTACTTATTGTTGCAACCATATTGGCAGGCCTCAGTGGCTCGCCGTAGTAGTCTCAAACTTTCACCCCATTACTACAGGCCCTTCCGGATCACCCATCACATCGGAGAGGTAGCTTATAGGCTATAGTTGCCAGTCACTGCAGCTATACTCCCGGTCTTTCATGTATCCCAGTTGAAAAAGAAGTTGGGGCGACAGATCGTGGCCCTCCTTACCCTTCCTCCATTAGATGCGGGCGGAACGCTCAAGCCCGAACCCGAGAAGATATTGGATCGGCAGACTCGTAAGGTACGAAATCTTCTTCAGACTGAAGTCTTGGTTCAGTGGCATGGGTTGGGTGATGATGAGGCCACTTGGGAACCCTACGACGAAGTCAAGAGCTCCTTCCCTCACCTTGTGGGCAAGGTGATCTAAAAGTGGGAGATTTTGTCACACGGCACTTTAGAAGCATGAATACGGGAGAAGTGAAATTGAAGAAGAAGGGATTTGGGAGATTAGGGCATCGTCTGGACCTTGGGCCAAGAGGGAATAAACGGGCCTTGTGCAGTACCAGGGGTTGTGCTGCGTTCTGAAGTTGTAGCTGAAGAGTAATGGGCTGAGCCCATGGGCCTGCGAGTCCATTATATGAGTATCTTTAATTTAAAGTTTAGTCACAATCTGTAACTTTATTATAGTTTCCATTCAGTTAGTAGTAGGGGTGTAACCGGTCCAGTCCGGTTCAGTTTTAGACAAAATTTAGGACCGAACATGTATGTACCAGTTTTGCATTTTTCAAAACCGATTACGCCCCGGTTACCCCTTAAACCGGTACCTCCAGTTTTACCGGTTTCCGGTCCGGTCTGGTCCAGTTTTTTAGTTTTTTTAAAATATAAAAAATAAATAATAAAGTGTTACTTCTTATGATAAAATGTTATTAATAATTTAATATATATATTTTATGTTTAAAGCATATGATCAATTAAATTTTCGTCTTTAAGATTAAACTTTTATTTTATAAATTATAATAACATTATCTTATATATAATTATATTAATAATATATGATCAAACGAATTACAAATGTTCATATTTAAGATTAATATTTTATGTTATAATTTATAAATAATAATTTGAAATTATTTCTTATATGATATATAATTATATATCATATATAAAACTTTTATATATAACATTTTGTGTAATATATAAAATTATTTTTTATATAAATTATTTTTTCAACCAGTCCGGTCCGATCCCAGAAACAATCGAATCGAGACTAGATTGAGTCCGATCGGTTTTCATAATATAGGAACGGGTCTCGGACTGGACCGGTTCAAAATCGAATCAATTGGTCCAGTTTGGCCAGATCCGATCTGAATTTTTGGTTTAAACTTACACCCCCTATATCACCACAAGTAAGGTTTTCTGAACTTACCATTATATTGTCACTTTTTAAGAGTTGCATAATAAAATGGTGGCGGTTGTCTGGAAGGCAATGGCCAAAGTTATGCAATGGCTTGACTAGTCATTGGAGAAGGCATACGACATGAGCATACAAGTGAAAGCATCAAATGGTTGATTGAAAGCAATTCGGAAGCTTTCTGTGACCACCGAGTCTTCTTTTACTAAAAGCTGCATGAAGCAGTGTTATATAAATAAAAATAAAAATAAAATTGACCAATTTTGGAGTTTTTTTACCAGCTAAGATTTCTTCCCATCCAGCCCCCATTTTTTTTTTCCTTTTTTTCTTTTTTTTTTTTTTTTTGAATAGAAAGCTTCAGATGGCTGGTTTTGAGAAAGTGTCCTCCAAGTTGATGGCAATGGCGTGGTGACCTATGGGCCGTGGGGCGGTACTGGTGGGACTATGTTTGACGATAGATGTATACTGGCATTAANACCCTCCTTGAAGAAACCAAGTTTCCGAGTAGAATGATATTAGCAATCTATATGATTATTTGTTTGTAAGAATCTTCTAATGTCAGAATCTTTTGGGAGGCCCTAGTGGCCTTATATTGAAATAGTTAAGAAAGCCATTCCTACAGTTAACTTGAAAAAAATATATATTTTTTTCACATCATTTTTTTAACATTCTAAAATTTTTAACATTTTAAAATATTTAAAAAAAATAAAAAAATTTACAATATTATTAAACAATATTTTCTTAAACACAAAGTAAAAAAAAAAACCTAAAAAAACATTAAAAAGCCCAATCGGGCAAAAAAAAGGAGATCCCAAACCGAGCTCCCTATCATTTTTCATTATACTATATTGGTTTTTGGCATTTGCCATAAAACCAATTGAATTGTTTTGGTTTCTACAAAGAGAAAAAAAAAAAGAAAAAAGAAAGAAAGAAGAGTTGTTTTGGTAGTTTCCTTTTGGCTATTAAAATATGTTCACTAAAAATATAAAATTCAAGTTTGGCTTGCAACTTTTTACTCCCTGTATAATTAATTGTAGTGAATAAATAAGCAGATATCTCACTCTTAAAAATTAAATTATACCATGTAAATAATGTGTAGTGTAAAAACTTTTAAATAGAATTATTATTTTTTAACTCGAAATATTTGGTCAAAAGATGTATGAAAACCCAATTAGTAAAACTCAAAATGATTAAGGTAGATGGGAAGTGTCATCTTCTATATATATTTATAATTTAAAAACTTATATTAGGCCCTTGCATTAAAGTTCATGGCCCGATCAATCCGTAAAGCTCGACATGGCCCACCCGACTTAGTCGGGTTCATCGGTTCAAATCTATTACCAGATTTATTTCACTTAATATCAGTCGAAACCGATCATCTGAAGAAATCATTTTGAACCAAAGAGCTCAATCTCTTTATTGTGTATAGATGTTGAATTGAGTTAAATTTAGTTCTTTATAAATAGTAATAAATTGAATAGTAGAAAGAGTTATGTAAGACCTATTTAAAATAAATGTAAAATGTATTTAAATGTTAAGATGAATTTAAATATATTTATAAAAAAAAAAAAAAATTCTATACACTACAACACTATCCCACTATACATGATGTGATACATTCCATTGAATGGTCGATTTATTAGATGATGGTAATAAATATACCATATTTTTTATAATGAGATAAAAGTATAGTGATGGTTTGGTATATAGTATGAAAAATGCTAGAACACACGAATGGGAGAGGCACGAATAGCACGAAACCCATGTTAGCAGTCCGAAAACTCCCTTTTACCCTTGCATAAAACAACAGTATTCCATTTTATCATTTTACCAATGTCAGCAGTCCCATTACCTGTCGTTGTGGTTGACCAGCCATCCCTTAATCACGTCTTCGGACTTTAACTCCTTAGAAAAGAGTTTTTAACCCTTAATCACGTCTTAGAAAAAATGGGAACACTTGTCCGTAGAATATATAGCAAATGTAATCACGTCCCTGTGCAAAGGTATGTTGCTCAGCAGTCTTATTATTTTTCTTCTTCTTTTTTATTTATTTTTTTAATCTTCATAAACATTTAAAAAAAATCACAAAAATCATTAAAAAATATTTCATTAATCATTAACTAAAAAATGAAATTAAAAATAGTGTTGGGAGAAATACTCGGGACCCATTGTCGGGATCCCACACCGTTTCCCTATGATGGATTTGTTTCTATGTCTCTAACTACTTGACCAAAAAAATCAGAAAACA
This sequence comes from Pterocarya stenoptera, assembly GCA_003123785.1. Taxonomy (NCBI): domain Eukaryota; kingdom Viridiplantae; phylum Streptophyta; class Magnoliopsida; order Fagales; family Juglandaceae; genus Pterocarya; species Pterocarya stenoptera. The sequence goes on along the minus strand of QEOT01002350.1, from coordinate 294,965 downwards.
GTATTTTTTTTAAAAATAGGGAGGTAGAGTTTAATCATTTTGATAATAATGCAGTTCATTTTCTTGTTTTGCCTTCCGCATGACTTTTATTCAATAATTCAAATCTTTAAGAAAAATTTGAGGATGTACATAAAAATGATTTTTTTGAGAAAAGAAAAATATTATAAATCTTGGCCATGGCTGCTGCTCTGCATTTTTTTTTTCAAATTTTATTAAATTGTAAAAGGACTAAAGTATACACATACAAATAAAGATAAAAGGAATGCTACCGATTTAGTTAAAAATCACTAAGTATATATACAAGTGAAGATAAAATGCAAAGAGGATAATCTGGTTTTGTAAAAAAAACAAAAAGTGTTACAGATATTTACACGTATTTTACCCAAGAGAAGAGAAATGCTGCAATGTTGTGGGTGGATGAATCGACGTTAGCGAGAAGAGAAGTTTTATTTGTGGTTTGTTTTTGTGAAGCTGTGCGCGAGATGAACCAGCGAGATAGAGAGGCAGTAAAGCAGGGGGAGTAAAGAAAAAAATATCATGTTTATTCAAGGCTTCTTTTTGCTACGTTCGGTTATTGCAGAATCTGCCATCTCCAACCACTGGTGCTTTTTCAGGTCAAGCAATATTCCAAAACATATATATATATATATATCACATATTAAATCATTTAGGTAATTTTGTGAACTATAATCTCTTTGTGGGGTTGAAAGCTGAATTTTGTGAACTATAAGCATTGCGGTTGGCGACAATACCTGCATCACATAGCTCATTTTCTCGGTTTTCAGGACTGTCGCTTATATATAGCTCATGTATATAGCTCATGTATGAGCTATGATGCAGGTATTGTCGCCAACCGCAATGCTCTGCAATACGGTTCTTCATTTTAGACTTCTTGCTTCCTTTTAATAAACGAGATATGATATTTGCCGGTTCGTAAGATGTGCAAATTTCAATTATTTTAATTTTTTTTAAAATGAATAAATTTAAATTTTATATTACAAAAATTATTTCTATGCAAAATTTAAACATTCTAAACAGAATCTAACATTACTTCTTGAAAAAGTATTGGCAGGCCAAAGTTAAACAAATTGTCCCCTCCTGGTTGGTTGGCAATGTCTATCGACATTAAATATAATGAGCTATACATGATGCAGGTATTGTCGCACATATATGATGAGCTCATCATCATAAAGCTATATATAAGAAACAAAGAGGCCGCCATTTCTGACCCATTCATGTTCCTACTTCTTTCCTTTTTGTTGCATGATAGATTTTCGATAGATTTTCCTTGAAGTTCAGTTCTTAAGTTGACCTAAAATATTGTAACGAACGTTGTTATTCATAAGTCTCTACACCACAAATAATCTCTTTATAGGATTATATGTGATACATATATATTAACCCCACGAAGTGATTATATAATAGTCAAAAGGAAACTGTGAAAACAATTCAATTGGTTTATCGCAATGTATCACATCATATATATATATGTGTGTATATATAACCCCACAAAGTGATTATATAATATCTTTGTGAGGTTATATATATATATATATAACTCCACAAAGAGATTATATGTATATATAACCCCACAAAGATATTATATAATCTCTTTGTGGGGTTATATATACACACACATATATATATATATGATGTGATACATTGCGATAAACCAATTGAATTGCTTTCGCAGTTTCCTTTTGACTATTAAAATATGTTCTCTAAAAATATAAAATTCAAGTTTGGCTTACAACTTTTTACTCCCTTTATAAGTGAAAAAATAAACGGGTGTCTCATTCTTACAAATCAACTCATATCATATGAATGGTGTGTGATGTAAAAACATGCAAATAGAATTATTCATATTTTTACATTTCGTGAAAAGATGACTGTATGAAAGCCCAATTAGTAAAACTCAAAATGATTTAAGGTAGACGGGAAGTGTCATCTTCAAAGTATTCTTTTATCTTCCATTTTTGTAAATTGAAACAATGACTGTGAAATGTTTAAGTAGCTAGTGATTATCCACCATTGGTCTTACATACAGTAATTTTTTCATAATTTTTTATATAATCACGTTTTTAATGAGGGGATAATTTTATAAAATAACTTTAAAAATAACATTTTTTTATTGAAATATCCTCAATTAAAAATATAATTATATAAATAATTATAAAAAAAACTATATCGTATCACTGCTCTTTTGAAAATGTAAAATAATTAATATAGATAATGTACAAAGATAAGCAAATGTGTTTTGCAATCAATATAAATTTATTAAGCTTGTATGATTTTTTTTTCTCGTTTTTACGGGTTTTGTCTTTATTTTAGTCTATATTTTTGTTTTTACTAATTTAGGTTTTTTGTGTGCTATATTTATAATTTTAAAAACTTAAGTATACTTTTATAAATGAATAAAAAATTATGCAAAGCCTCGTTTGAATTCTCAAACTACCCGAATTCATCTCAACTCAAAGTATACTTTTATTGGTCCACCTAAATTAATGCTGAGGCTCTTAATATAAATATATATATATATATGTATATATTTATATATATATCAGGGGTACTGAGACGATCACCTCGGCTCTTAATATATATATATATTTCTTCAAAAAATGTTCACAACCTTTTATTATTTATTCATACTTCACATTCCATATTTTTTTTTTATCAAATAATTTTTATATGAATAGTGAATAAAAAATTTGAAATAGTTTAAAAAGAATAAAATCAAAAAAATATTTAAAAAATATTTAAAATTTTAAAATTTTAAAAAAATATGAAATGTGGAGTATAATAAAGATAGCAAAACCCATATTAGGGTGCATGGAGTGTGGACAACGTCTATTGCAACAACAACAACTGCTCTTAGTATAGGGTGAGAATTTCCAAAAAAAATAAAAAAGTATAGGGTGAGACGATCACCATCACCTCGGCTCTTTATAATATATATATATATATATATACATATTTATAATATATATATATACATATATAGCCGAGGTATATCTATATAGTATATCTATAGCCGAGGTGATGGTGATCGTCTCACCCTATACTAATTAGAGCCGACCGGAGAAATATATATATATATATATATATATATATATTTCTCAGGGGTGAGACGATCACCTCAACATTTCGAAAAGGGCAGCCATGAACAACATCGCCGTTCGACCTCGTTACTGTTCCTCCAACGCCGTTGCTCGTAGCCTTTCCTCCATTTCCGTTCCTCGTCTCAGTTCTCCCATGACCCTCCCTTACTCTTTCTCTTTACCTGGTCCTTTACAAGGAACTCGATCGGTTGAGGGAAGTCCGAATGAGCAAGGTCTAGGAAGTGCTCTTCCATATTCGTGAGTCCTTCTAGCATTTTGGGTCGATTTTTTTCTTTTTCAGTTTTTGTTCTTGGTTTTATTTGGGTCCATTTCTTCTTCCACATCAGAAGTGTTTCTTGTTAGAAAATAAATGAAGAAAAATTGATACATATATACCACTGTTGAAGAAGGTTGGAAGAAGGCCTAGGATGATGATGATGTGGTAGCAGGATTTGTTTGCGGTTGAAAAGAGAAATCAGAACTAAATTTCTCTTCCTCCTTCGTCCCAGCTAGCTGGTTGTAACCAGAATCGGTCATGTTTTGGAATATTGCTTGACCTGAAAAAGCACCAGTGGCTGGAGATGGCAGATTCTGCAATAACTGAACGTAGCAAAAAGAAGCCATGAATAAACATGATATTTTTTTTTTCATTATTTTTTTTTTGTTAGAAACCTTCCCTTTTAATGTGCTTGTAATGTAAATGGTGAAGAAGAAAGTAAACAAAATGCTGGACAGGTTCTTTTAAATAGCTTGAATCCAACCTTTTGTATATCTTCATGGATTCTGAGATCTGAATACTCTTAATTATTATTATAATTTTTGAGAAAGTGCGAGGGATGGTGATGAGTTTTTTTTTATTAAAAAAATAAAGAGAAAAAAAAACGATAATTTTTTACCCGACCCTAAGGGTCAGGTTATTTTTCCGATTGAGGGCCAAGTCGGGTAGGGCCAAACCAGTTCTTGGGCGGGCCAATGTGCAGGCCTAGTTTATATACTCACCTCTAAACTGGTGATTTTTTTAAAAATTGGTGCTACTTGTTTTACGATGTAGTTCGTAGTTAGCATGCTTTTCTACATTTATTTTTGAAAAATTGTAGCCAGTTCGTTTCATGTAAGAATCTTTAAAAACGATATAAACTTTCATAATCCAACAAAATAGTTCACATGGCAGTTCTTTTAGTTTTTTTTTTACATCAGAAATGCTATACTCACCGAAAAGGTATCCTGAAGCTTTTTTTTTTTAATTTTTTTATTTAATAATTAAGAAAGTATTTTTTAATAATGTTGTGAATTTTTTATTTTTTTTTACAATATTTATGATGATTAAAAAAATATATGAAAGAAAAAAAAAAAAAAAAAAAAAGTAAAATGTGCTTTTCGAGACCCAGATTCGGGACAAAATTTCGGTAGGGTAGCGTTACTGTTTTTGCATATCAATAATAACTTGATTGTTATATTTTGCTCAGGCAACCGGATATTGAGAAACAAAAACCCGAGAGTGGAGAAACTGAAGCCGATTCAGAAGAAAAGAAAAAAGCCACAAAAAGGGATTGTAACCCAGTGAGGTGGCTCATTCTGAAGTGTAATATCGACCCACAAGGGAGGTTCATTCGAACTTGGGATTTGATAGTTCTCCTGTCTTGTCTGATTGCAGTATCAGTGGACCCTTTGTTCTTTTACCTTCCTGTGATCAATGAAGACAGAAAGTGCCTTACTTCAGATAACAGATTAAAGATCACAGCTACTTGTTTGCGATCGGTTCTGGACTTCATCTCTCTTTCAGATATTATTTTGCGATTTATTTGTCCTTTTACAGACGAGGATGCTCCTGATCAACAACATGGACAAACAAATTTAGTTAAAGATGCTTGGCCAATAGCAAAGAGGTACTTGTTTTCCCGGTACTTCCTAATTGACATTCTCGCTATTCTTCCAGCTCCACAGGTAAGGGACACTTTTGATCTGCTAGCTTCTAAGTTGTTTTGCTTGTGTAAATGTTTTCTCAGTTTTAACTGCAATACAAAACATATCAAGGAAGTTTAATCTGAATATGAGAAGTAATTCCTCCAGGTGGCAGTTCCAATTATATTTTCAGATGTGGGAAGTCAGACGTATTGGAAAATGTTCCTGGGCGGTGTCGTTCTCTTTCAGTATGTGCCGAGGGTTTTACGAATCTTCCGATTATGGAGTAAAGTCGACAAGAGTGCCACCATATTTAAAGCTTTATCATGGTTGAATGCTGGAAATTATTTTTATCTGTACCTCTTTGCCAGTTATGTAAGTTTGATTGTCATTAAAATACGTATTCCCCTATTCCAACACTGTTTTGCATTTCTTAATTTTCATGTTTTTTGGCGACTTCTTCATAATTTATTGATCCTTTAGAGATCTGATGTTATATTAGGTATTGGGTGCATTTTGGTACTTTTCATCCATTCAACGACTGATGGATTGCTGGAACTTAGCCTGTAAACATCACAAGGGATGCAACCCAAGTTCTTTTCTCTGTGATCACGGTGATGGAAATCACATATTTATAAATGAATGGTGCTCTATAAAACCACCAGATTCAACAGCCTTTGACTTTGGAATATTCCGCGAAGTCCTTCAATCTGTAACAGCGTCACCTTTTCTTCAAAAGTGCCTGTTCTGTTCATGGTGGGGCGTTCGGAATTTGAGGTTTGCCCATGTCTGATCTCTGTCTTTCAATATCGAATTATTTCCCAATTGTTTCTTTATTAGTTTATTTGTCTCGATAAACATATAATGCTATTGTAAATTCCAACACTCTTTGATAAGAAGTTTTGTTGTTCTTGAGCATTTGTTGAAATATGAAATTGATTGATAGGTTTCTGAAGAAATAGAATTTAATGGTGATATTCTCGAGCGTATTGATCCCAACAGAATTTTTTTTAATGCCAAAATGCCCCACCCACTGCATATTTATATAGATGTAGACATGTAGTCCTCCTCACAAGTGTATGGTGTGATCACCACGCACACCTTCATCTCCTACTTGAGCAGACATTAATATCAATCATCATAGTTTGCCTTATGCTAACTCTCATGTATCAAACCTGCAGACTGACTTCAGATTGTAAAATGACACGTGTGCATGCTTTTGTCACTTATTCGAAAACATGTTAAGGGTGACTTTATCTCACTATATACATTGAATGACATCAAATCCTCGTGGCTGGGAACATTGTTAGCACCCATGCCTCCATTGATAACCTTAGTCAAACACATAATTCATGTGTTAGCCTGGACCAAATGTTTTATAAGTACTTCCTCTAATGCCATTCTTCCTGAGGTATTCCTCGACACTCCTTATTGGCAACTTAACACTATCCATGCAAAAATATTATAAGTTTACATTATGGTGCATATCTGTTTCTCATCAACGTCTCTCGCCTTTAGGTGATCAATTATGTCCGTTAGGTGGGATCACAAAATATAGTTCATCCAGACATCTTTGACCCTTCTGATTTATGCTCTTTAACCATATTGCTATCTCATCCAAGTAATTTTTGATCCCATAAAATTAAGCTGTATCCTCCATGAATTTAGCCAAAGACAATCCCTGATCATGATATAGCCACCACTATCTAGGTGTGGGGACAAACTTGACTTTAGTTTCACCCCTCTCCACTATATCTTCATTTAGAGCTCTGTGCTTCACTTTGTATTTGGACTTGTTATCACAAAACACATTGATCAATTTGCTCTGCATTACTAATCCCATTTTGTCTTCAAAACGTGTGTCCAGCCACATTACCTGCTGCTGTGCTGCATATTATGTACTTAACTACCATTGTGAACATTGATTACAAATTTATTTCTTCCTCAACCAAGAAACAATCATTTAACGAAAAATGAATGTTTTCCGCTTGTACATATTCAATCATCTACATTTCCTGCAAAGTCAGCATCATTGTGACCAACCAACTCAAGATCATTGAATCCAACAATTTAATTTCATAAACTCAGCGCCTTGCAAATATCTCAGTGTTTGCTTTGCTGCCTATCAATGTTCTTTTCTAGGATTGGATTGATATCTATCTGTGTACGGATCCCATTTGGGTTTCTACTTTGACATTATATTCTTTACTTCTATTAATTGTCTTAGATTTATGTCTAAAGAGGTCCTTGGATGTGTCTAAATTATTTCATTCCTGTACTTATCTTTATTCTAAGTGGATTATCTGAAGCATATATGATGACTGCCAGGTTTAAATGATTTATTGGTCATTTTCCATTTGACACGGTTTACATAGGTCTAAATTATCACAACCCACTAATGGAATAAGTCGACTCTTGTACATTCTTATCATTTTATTTAATTATGTGACCCAATCTTACATGCCGAAAATAAAAAATGTTGATTGACACGTTGAATAAAATGAAATAGGTTCTTTATTGTGTTATTATCAATATTCAGGGACACTCACACATTTCACTATTACACCACACTTACTAATTATTACTTCTCTGGACTTGAACTCAACTTTGTATGCTTTCTGACCTAATTCAATAAATGATATTAAATCTCTATGAATACGGGAAACAATCATACATCCCTTAATGTAATTATGCTCATTTGAAGAAAATTTACATGTGCCTTCCCCAATAAATCAGAATATGTTTTATTGATAATTTAGGCCTCTGCACTTGTCAGCTTGCTTCTCCTTGAATTCCAAATGCATTCATGCGCTTCTGGTTCTGTGTCTCATTGGTGTAGCATCAATCGACTAGGCATTTGATATTTAACTACTAATCTCACTTGGAAAATCTTTTTTTTTTTTTGATAAGTAAATAAGGTATATTACTCCAAGAATAGGCCTAGCCCAGTATATACAAAAAAGCAACCCTGACTAGCAGGGTGCAAGGGAAACAAGAAAATCATGAAGGCTCACTTGGAAAATCATCATGATCTCCTGTGTTCCTTTGGCTTCCCTTTACCGGAACATCCGGCCTTAATGCCCTTTCTTTCCACACTGGAAGCAACTTCCTAATGAATAATTATTTTTCTCATTTTTCTTCTCTGTCCATCTCTTCTTGGATACCTTCTCCAATAGCTGTGTTTTTTGCTTGGAAAGCCTGTTTAGGAAGGATATTCATCAAAAATAATCTGAGGAAAAGTCAGACTAATGCTGTAATTGAGTGGTTTTGCCATGTGTAAGAGCAGTGGGAAGTCTGTGGATCACCATGTGAGGTTGCTAGTGCTTTGTAGAATGATTTTTTAGTCTGTTGGTTTGGCCTTTGTGATGTCCAGAAAGATAGCAGCCTTTTTTTGTTTACTCTTGAAGAGGATTAGGTGGTAGCATACAAATTTCAGCAATGTAGTAAATGATTCCTACATGCCTTATATGATATATTTGAAGGTGTATGAATGATAAAATTTTATATTTGAAGGTATATGAATGATACAATTTTTGAAGACCACGAACAAACTATGAAAGAGCTCAAGGCTTTCTTTTAACAATCACCTTTTGACAGCTGCTGTAGACTTTGATGGATGGATTAATTTCTATTATTTTCTCGTATCCTTTTCAATTTCTAGGTAGATACTTTCGTATACGCATCTCATTGTTCCTGGATTATGCCTTTTGTGCTTTTTGTTTAAATTATTACTAATAAGAAGTAATAGCTTCTGATATTACTATCTCATAGACGTTCCAAATTTTGCAGTTCTCTTGGTCAAAACCTTCAGACAAGTCCTTATGAATGGGAAAACGTTTTTGCAATTTTTATTACAGTCTTCGGCTTGCTTCTGTTTTTGTACTTCAGTGGAAACGTGCAGGTTTGTGCTCAATGCCTTTTTCTGAGCTTCCGGCGCTTATTTATGCAATCATGTGACCTGGTGTTAGAGATATAGTTTCTAATTAACAGGACACAACCTGCATTTGCTAAGTACAAACATGTTTTACACCAAACATTATATTTATTTTTGTTTAGGCCTTTATTTTTATTAAGCTGCACTTAGTGCAGTATGCTAGTCTCATGCACATACTATTTTTAACTACATTTTCCTTTGTTTGTTTAAAAATATTTCCCTTGTTATTCTCATTAGTTTTCATTTTTCTGGAAACAAAAGAGGCATATTAATTTTTTGGATAGCCAAGAAACATCAATTTTACAAGATCTTTGTTATATTTTGAAATAAACGAGTCTTTTTGGTTTAAAATAATTTCATCATTAGATGGTATGGACATGGAGGAGTCCACACTTCCTCTATGATAATCTTGTAGTTGTCTTTTCATTTTAGTGTTCTGTTCATTAATTCATTTAATTTTTTATTTCTCTCTGATTGTTCTATAAACGTAAAGTTGTATGAATAAAATTATATGCTTGTGAACATAACATAAGAAGGACCCGAAAGGCCAATTGAGGGATAAAGAACTAATTAGTCATAAAAACTCACTTTAATAAGTTTCATTCATTATAGCACATGCAATGAAGTATTTAATGTATAGGGAGTCTTACCGCCATGATTCTTGCATTATAAGCTTTACTTGAGTTAGATTGTAAAATGAGTAGAATTATTACCATACTGCATTTTCTATCACCCATAAGGAATTTATGTATCATGTGGGTCAAGTGGGAGAGTGTAAAACATATTTCTTATGTCAAGAGACACAATGTAACGCACATAAACATAAGTGTTTGTTAATCTTGTTTTAATGCAAAATTATGGGTGACGAACAGGAATAGGCATTGATGAAAGGTTTTAACACCATTTTAAATAATGCCAGAAAGGTCCATGGCCTAACTATTTAATTTTCAAGTATACTCCACCTATGAATACTGACAATGAAGTATAGGTTAGCAGAATCCTTTCAATGACCATGATAACTTCTCTCAATATAAGGTTGCTGAAAGTACTTAAACAAATCATGGCTGGGTTTACACGCTATCTTTGCATTGCAGTTGTGTGTTGATGCTTGGATTTCTACACCAAAGCTATTGCTTGATGTGCAAGGAGGTTTAGGCATGAACTAGCGAACAAGTTTTACGTCCTTCCCTTTCCAATGCATGCTAATTTTTTAAGATTTTAAAATATGTTATTTGTTTTGTTTCTGCTTTTTTCAATGGTTAATCAGAGTTGAAACTTTCTGTCTTGTAGATTTGATTTGTTTTGTTTACAAAATTCGTTAATTAATAAATTAGATCCATTAAAATTTTTAATATGAAATTATTTTCTACCTTTATTTTTAATTAATTACGAGTGTCAAATGTATACTAATTAAATGGATAAATATTTTTTTTTATCAACTTTAGTTTTTGGGACAAATAGTAACCTATCAGGAAGATTTGGTGAACTAAACTTGCTATGTAACAGCTGCATTTGCATTTGAAGAACTATAAGAATTTGGAGTCCACTTATATGGATAAGGATGATAAAGCAAGGATGAAAGCTAAAGAAAAGAAGGCAGAGGAATGGATCTCTGAAAACCAACTTCCTGATCCTATGAAGCAAAAGATCATGTCCTGTATAAGACAAAAACTGGGAAAAAAGGAAGATATTGATACTGAGAATCCATTCCCTCATCTTCCCCAACATCTTCGTACTGAGATTAGGCGCCATCTTTGCTTGCCCCAGCTAAAGAAAGTGAGTCTCTCAACATTTTCTCCTTGTAGTTCCTTTCTTTCTAGAGAGCAAAAAAGCTGTTCAATTTAAGTATTATTTAATTTTGTGGAAGAAAGGTGGGAAAGAAAATGAGAGTTGAGAATGCGTAGGATTGTATGTATATAAATGGATAGGCAATATTGTTTGGAATATGAAATTCTAAAGAAAAGTTTCCTCTTTTCTCATTTTATGGTTGGACAAACATGACGGAAAATGCAAATTGATTGTTCTCAAATCCCATATAATTTATTGCACATTGTCTTGATTGGAAAAAATTGCAATTGACAGTAAATATGGTATTGTTCTAACCAAACCCCCACATGCACCTTGCACATCTCATCCTTCTTTGCCTTTATCAAATCCGTTAACGACAATGGGAAAATATTATGTATTTGTTTGTTGTAGCTGATGCTTCTGTTAACTAGCTGTTTTAATCTTGTCTGAACTCCATTTTATCATTGGCATTCTTTGCACTGAAGAGAGTACAACAGTGTCCCTGATAGATATTAGAAGTGCCTTGACCATAATAATTATGTCATTTTAGTTCTTGAAATTGAATTTCCGCACACCGACATATAATGATTTTTTATAATTTAATTTTCAATTTTATTCTCGATTGTTTGCAAGCTAGGTGTTTCAAGAAAAAAGTGAGGAGCAGTTGCATTTAATCTGCGACAACCTCGAATATGTGTACTACATTGAGGATACGTATATCGTTCACCAGGGAGAACCCGTTGATCGGATGCTCTTCCTGACACAAGGAATAGCGTTGAAATTCAGAAGTGGGGAAAAAGCTTCGAGGACCATTGGGAAAGGTGACTTCACTGGAGAACAACTTCTAACATGCGGTTTTAATGGCTCCTCCGCACCCAACCTATCTGAGCTGCCAATATCTACAGAAACAATCAAAACCCATACCAAAGTTGAAGCCTTTGCTCTACGGGCCAAGGTGCAGGGAGTAGATACTGTTAAAAGCGAAGCTGTCGAAGAAAACACTCCGGTTGAAGGTAATCTTGAAAGTTGTCACACGGCACTTCAGAAGCATGAACACGGGAGAAGTGAAATCGAAGAAGGGATTTGGTAAGATTAGGGCATCGTCTGGGCCTTGGGCTAGGAAGGAATAAACGGGCCTTGTGCAGTACCAGGGGCTGTGCTGGGTTCTGAAGTTGTAGCTGAAGAGTAGTGGGCTGAGCCCATGGGCCTGCGAGTCCATTATAGGAGTATCTTTCATTTAATGTTTAGTCAGAGTCTGTAGCTTTATTATAGTTTCCATTCAGTTAGATTCACCACAGATTTCTGAACTTACCATTATATTGTCTTTTTTTTTTTTTTTTTTTTGATAATAAACTCCTTTCATTCATAAGAAAACAGTTACAACATGGAATCTGACCAAATAACTTGAGCAATACAATCGGGAAAAGAGCCTCACCAAGTTATTAAATCATCAATATTCCAAGCTAGTTTTGCCAACCCATGGGCTGCACTATTGCCTAAACGGCTTTTGTGTTGAATTGAGCAAGAAGGAAATTTTGACATTAAAAGCTTGATCTGCTGCACCAGATTACCATGGATAGATCTTGACATCCCCTCTCTTTGAACTTCGGTCACCGAGTAGTGAATCACTCTCAATAATCAGGTTTGGAATGCCGAGGGGGACACATAACTGGAGGCCTCTCAAAATGGCTAGCATCTCTATTTCAATAGGATCACTTACTTCGTTTTCTTTTTTGCTAGCTGTGAAGATTATTTCGGCCTTCTCATTTCTGAGAATTATCCCCATTCCTGCACTCCGTTGCTTGGCAAAAATGGCTCCGTCCACATTAAGCTTCAGCCAACCGAGTTCAGGTGCTATCCATCGGCTTGTATTCCTGGGTGCATGAGGTTTCGGATTCTGCACTTGCGCTTTATACATGGACAATGCATGGTTTGTGGCTTGAAGGGCAGGGATGATTAGATCCTCATGGATCATCTGGTTTCTTCTATACCACATTCCCCATGCTATTAGGAATATCTTTTCGAGCTCACCATTGTTTCCTTTACGCTGCATACTAATAGCGAAGTTAAACCAGCTTGAGTTCTAGGTCTCATCAGGAAGCTGAGGGAGCAGCATCGACCATGTGTCTCGTACTGTTGGGTAGCTTAGAAGGGCGTGTGTAGTGTCCTCGTCAGCATTATTACACCATCTGCAAGAGGAGTCTTCTAGGACCTTTCGGACTTTTAGGTTCAGCAAGGTGGGTTGACCATTTTTACAGGCCCTCCAGCCAAAGATTTTAATTCTGTTTGGGATGTTCAATTTCCATAGTTGTTTCCAAAAACTCCTCTGATCTTGGGCCTCTGAGCATTCCTCTCTGTGCACATTCATCTCAGGTGATGAGAAAAGTCTATAGCCACTTTTAACGCTGTACTCTCCATTTTTTTCATGCTCCCAGACTAAGCAATCTGGGCACGGTTCCGGGCTTAAGAGGATCTTGAAAATGTCTGCAGCATGGGGAGGGGGTATTTGTTCCTGAACCTTGGTAACATCCCACCATCTAGTGTTACTTTCTATTAGAGTATCCACTGTGTCGTTTAGGTGTATAGCTTCAAAACTGGTTGGTTGTGGGATGATTTTGTGGTGAGGAAGCCAGTAGTCAGTCCATATCTTGATCGATTTGCCATCTCCCACTCGCCAACGACATCCTTTCAGCATCATGTCTTTGGCTTGAAAATCTGGTGAAGTAGAGACTGTTCTTTGGTCATGATTCTCCAGCTTTGCTTTGCTATGAGTGACATATTAAAAGTCTGTAATTTCTTAAAACCCACTCCCCCGTTCCCCTTAGGTTCACACATTCTCTTCCAACTAATCCACCGAATTTTGTTTTCATTCTTCCTTTGCCCCCACCAGAAGCTTGCCATCATGCTTTCAAGTTCGGAACATAGAGTAGATGGAAGCTTGAAGCAGCTCATAGTGTATGAGGGAATAGATAGAGCAACTGCTTTTATCAGAATTTCCTTACCACCCTGGGATAGCACCCTTTCTTTCCACCATTGGAGCCTAGTCCAAATCTTGTGCTTCAGTTCTGAAAATGACTTCCTTTTCTCTCTACCAATCATCTGGGGTAGTCCAAGATACCTCTCATATTGTTGATGGCTTCTAACCCCCCAGAAACTAAGGATTTCCTGCTGTTGATCATGGTGTACATTCCTACTAAACACCATTGAAGTTTTGTCTTTGTTCACTTTTTGGCCCGAAGCTTTTTCGTAGGTATCAAGTATTCTTTGAATCTGTTCATTGGTTGGTCTGTTGGCCTTACAAAATAGAACACTATCATCAGCAAAAAGGAGGTGGTTGAGTCTAGGTGCACCACGGCATATTCTCAGCCCTTCTATTTGCTTTGAAATTTCTGCTCTCTTAAGGAGATAAATCAGCCCCTCCGTGCAAAGTAAGAACAGATAAGGAGAGATAGGGTTGCCTGGCCGCAAACCCCGGGAGGGGAAGATAGGTCCTTTTGGTTCTCCATTGACTAAAATTGAGAAGGAAACCGAGGTAGTGCATTGCATCACCAGCTTGACCCAGTTTTCATTGAACCCCAACTTTAGCATTATCTTTTCTAGGAAGCTCCACTCTACTTGGTCGTAAGCTTTGCTCATGTCGAGTTTAAGAGACATAAATCCTTGTTTTCCTTTCCTTCTCTGCCTTAAAAAGTGAACCATTTCGTAGGCGACCAACACATTGTCGGTGATTAACCTACCGGGAACAAACGCTGCCTGGGTGCTCGAGATTACCTGGGGTAGAATGGATTTCAGCCTGTTAGCAATGACTTTTGAGATGATCTTATAAAGGACGTTGCATAGGCTGATTGGCCTGTAATCAGCCACCTCCACAGGCTTTTTTTTCTTTGGGATCAGAGTGATAAAGGTGTGGTTAAGTCCTGCTGGGAAGTACCCTGAGTTAAGGGCTTTAAAGACTGCCTCTGTGACCTCGCCCCCCATTATTTCCCAGAAATTTTTGTAAAAAATAGGGGCAATCCCGTCGGGACCTGGGGCAGATAGAGGGTTCATCTGTTTCAAAGCCTGTGTCACCTTTAAGGCAGTATAGTTTCTGGTCAGATAATGGTTCATGTCCTCTGTTACTCTTCCAGCCAAGTCTTCTAAGAAGTCAACTTGTCCTTGGTGGCCTGCGGACTGAAATAGCTTTGTGAAGAAATCCATAATGGACTGGTCTCTTAACTCTCCAGTTTGCCAAACTCCCTCAGAGTCTTTTACCCCCTTTACGCCATTTTTTTGACGTCTTTGGGATGCTTTGCAATGAAAAAACCGAGTGTTTTTATCCCCTTATTGAAGCCACTTCACTTTAGCTCTTTGCTTCCATAATATTTCCTCTCTTTCTAGCCACTTTTGAACCTCGGATCTTGCAGCTCTAAGAGATTCCCCTTTTTGACAGCTAGGGTCCTGGTGTTGCAACTGCTTCAACTTCTCTCTAGCTTGCTCGAGATTTCGTCTCACACTACCAAAACAGGTCTTGTTCCATGCTTCCAGTTTCTCCCCACAATTCTTAATCTTTTCTATGGTTGATGACAGATCTTTTGGTCCCGTTGCAGATGTTCAGACTTGTTCAATAATTAGCTTACAATCTGGTTCGTCAGCCCAGATGGCTTCGAACTTGAAGAACTTCCTTTTAATCCTTTGTCTATTTTCAACATGCGACTTAAGTATGATGGGAACGTGGTCTGAATAAGGGACTATGCTATGTAGAACCTCAGCCTCCAGGTTATGGGACTTCCACTTTAGATTGGCTAGGAATCGATCTAGCCTCTCACAAATACTCTGCTGCTTGTTCCTCCCATTCCACCATGTGAATTGGTTCCCATTGAAACCCAGGTCCAGCATCTCACACTCATCAATAAGGTGTCGGAAGTCCCTCATTTGCCATTATGGTCTAGGCCTGCCTCCGCTCTTCTCAGTGTTGCATACAATCTCATTGAAATCACCCATCATTAACCAGCCGAAATCTCTATTAACTGCAAGTGATTTTAACATGCTCCATGTTTCCCATCTTCGTGAAGCAGTAGGGTGGCCATAGATACCCGTAAGATACCAAGGATCAACCTCTTGTTCCTCCCCTTCCATCTTTGAGACCAAAGCATGGATGTGATTTTTTGAGAAGTTAAGTATTTCCAGTTGGAAGTTTTTGTTCCAAAGTAAAGCCAGACCCCCACTTCTTCCTTCACAGCTTACTGCCAAACAGTTTGTGTAGCCAAAACTATACTTCAATCTTTCCATTGCTTTGTCTTGTAAACGAGTTTCTTGCAAAAATAAAATGTCGGGACCTTCTCTTCGGATTAAATCACGAAGTGCACGAATTCCCGCCGGGTTCCCAAGCCCCCGGGAATTCCAACTTACGATGATCATTGCTTCTGGCACGGCTGCAAAGCAGCCTCTGCCGATAACATGGAATTCCGAAGGATTCTATCACCTTTATTTTGGACTGAGCTAGTGCCATGCAAACATAGTCTACGTTTTTTATCACTTTTTGTTTCATCAGGATCTACATTTTCCTTATTCCAACAACGTTTTTTGGCCATGGGCTCTTTTTGAGAGAGGTTTGAATTACCTGGGCTTCTGTCTTTCTTCCTCCACGTTCTCCCTTTCATTGTGCTAGGTGGCTCAGAAGGAGTGAGTGATCTTGATGCTGCATCGAGAACGCACCCTTTGAGGTCTTGGATCTGTGCTATAGGTCCAATTGGGGCCGGCCCATCGCTTTTGCTTATCCCTTCTTCTTCAGCTGTAGTCTTCCCATGGTGGTTCCCACCCTTTTTTTTTTTTTGACTTTTAGAGCCGTTATACTGTCCCTACCACCTGCTCTGACTTCCTCAACATCCGTTTGGTTGCTGGAGCCTTGCTGCTTTTGGGTAAGCTCACTTAGTTCCTCAATCAGTCGCCCATTAGTCAAACCAGTCCCATTACCCTGATCAGGAGTTGTTTCATTTGAATCCCCCTTCACTTGTCTATTCTGTGGTTCCCAGAGCATTTCCATCCTGCCTTCTGACTCTATCCCCAAATTTCGCTTAAGTGATGTCCCTGCAGCAGCTTTAGGTGCACTAAAGTCTTCGGTAGGCCATTCCCTTTGACAGACCATTGTCCTTTGACCCTTTTCCATGCTACTCATAGTCTCGTGGTTTGGGACTTGAGCCACGTGGCCCGTTGCATCAGTAACAGTCGGGCCTTTGGTGGTTGGGATCACCGGTGCCACTTCGATCGGAGTACTGCCATCTACCGCCACCTCCTTCACACCTGGGTCGTTACTAGAGCCATTCATCCCTAGGGAAGAGGGACCCTCTGGAGTGTCACGCCGTTTCCTTCTTACATGGTCAGCACGCAGCCAAGTTCCAAACTGGGGAGAAATTTCCTTGGTTGGATTGCTGTATTTTTCCTTCTTATGCAATATTTGGCCACACTGTAAGCAGAATCGGGGGAGCTTCTCGTACTGGATTGGGATCCAGTATTTAGTTCCTTGCAAAGTTATAGTTCGTCCTCGAGCTAATGGTTTAAACAGGTCTATCTTAACTTTTACTCTCAAGCAACTTTCCCACCCTATATTATCATCCTCTACGTCAACATCTTCCACCACTCCCAGTGAGCTGCCAAGCTTCAGCCCACAGACACGATTCATTCCCACCAGTGGCATATTTTGGAATTGCACCCAGAATGCAGCCACGTCGAACTTCATCAAGCTTGATTGGGTAAATCCTTGGAACTGGTCAATGGCCAAAAGGTAACCATCGAAAGACCACGGCCTTCCGTCAAGAACTCTATCTTTGTCCGCATGAGTTTCAAAAGACATGGTGAACACATTCGTACTCACTTCCTTAAACTTTGCTGGTTTGCTCAACCTCCATATCTTAGCCATCACTGATTCCACCACCTTACTGTTAATTTGTCGCTCTGAACATATCTTACCAACGAGACTTCTCTCTCCCTTCCTTTGCGTCTCCGCTAATGTGTCTTCTTCCAGCACGATTTCGTCACCTTCCTCCTCACTCAGACGCAGGTTACCCCACTTCTCTTGGATGCTATCCATTTTCGCTGGCAACGACGTAAGTCGTTCTCTGTTTCTGCCTCTACTACCGTTAACAACGCCAGTAAGTTGAGAAAACTACCACTAACTCAGTTTTTTCTCGGAGAGAAAACAGAGCGGGGACTCCAGAAGAACCTTGGTTGCGTCAATATATCATCTTTACTAGGAGAACCATTATATTGTCACTTTTTAAGAGTTGCATAATAAAATGGTGGCGGTTGTCTGGAAGGCAATGGCCAAAGTTATGCAATGGCTTGACTAGTCATTGGAGAAGGCATACGAGCATACAAGTGAAAGCATCAAATAGTTGATTGAAAGCAATTCGGAAGCTTTCTGTGACCACCGAGTCTTCTTTTACTAAAAGCTGCATGAAGCAGTGTTATATAAATAAAAATAAAAATAAAATTGACCAATTTTGGAGTTTTTTTACCAGCTAAGATTTCTTCCCATCCAGCCCCGATTTTTTTATTTTTTCCTTTTTTGAGTTATTGGTAGGAATATTAATCGATATTGGAGTTATCCTTCTTCTCATCCTAAATTCAAGACACAGTAGTGGAAACCAGTTAGGGTACTTCACTTACCCTCCTTGAAGAAACCAAGTTTCCGAGTAGAATGATATTAGCAATCTATATGATTGTTTGTTTGTAAGAATCTTCCAATGTCAGCATCTCTTGGGAGGCCCTAGTGGCCTTATATTGAAATAGTTAAGAAAGCCATTCCTACAGTGAACTTTTATTTCATCTAGAACTGATTGGTGCATTTTCATATTCAAAAAAGGTGTTGCATTAGGATACCTTCGTCACATCGTGAAGTCCATCCAGGTTATGACTAGTATTTTGTTTTTGGTTATGTAATAACCAAATACCTATTGACACTTATCCATGATGCATGATTGATTCCTGATATTGAGGTTTAGATTTGGAGCAAATGCTGTGAACAAATAAGGAAAAGATCTTTATTGCAGAAAACAGGCAGAGCACACAAATGAACTGTGTGAAAAGGAGTCATATAGAAGAAGGCTTCTTAATCAAACTCCAACTTTAAAACAAAAATTTGAACAAACATTGAACAATTTTTTATTTTTTATTTTTTATATATCACTATGTTTGAATTTAAAGCAGTTTTGGCAAGTTGTACTTGGCGGCTGGGGTTGAGCAAACATCCTTTTCAGTCTTGGGAAATTTTTCCCATATTTTTTTTTGAAGATACTCGGTTGCATTATGACAAACTCATGCTTCTGTTTCTCTTCAAACCTAGAAGATAAAGACTAGGGATGAATCTTCTAGTGCCTTTCCTCTCTTCCTTTCCTTTTCTCTGTGGGAGTAGAGCCCAGTGTGTTGAACTATCGAGTTGTGTGTTCCCTTGAGAATTACTTTCAATTTTTATATTGTGAGAATTGAACGGGCCAGTTGGTGGAAATTGAATTCTTTCTTTCTGTCCTTTAGAAAGAGTACTGATCAGAATGAAATATGTTTCTCATTAATTGCTTATGAGAAAGACTTCCTACCTAAATTCATCCCTTTAGGATTGTTAAAGTAGAATTCATCCACGTTTTTACAATTCCTTCACTTATTGTTGGACGTATTGAATTTTAACTGTTTAGGAAATTAACTATCCAGGTTGTTCTAGCAGCTCAGTTGCTCTGTTGGTCTGGACAGTTTGTAGGACATGGGGTGTTTGAGCTGATTACTTTCTAAAGCATGATGTATTGCTTCTTTTTCCTATCATCTTGGACGTAGCCCTTAAATATCTCTTTTGTTTGCAGAAACGAGCACCAGCTCTTCTGGACAATCTTGTTCAAGCTTTCCTAATGGCTCCTTTTTTTGTATTGCTCGAGGTATCTATTTCTAATCCTCATTTCACGAATGCTTTTCTGATTTCCTAAAAATGATTTGGATATGGTGCTCTTGTTGGTTTGCAGGTTCGTCAGACATTTATTGGATATGAGCCCTATCCAGGGTTCCGTGCAAGTGTGAAAGCAAAGATTGATGCTGATCTAAAAGAATGGAACAGCAAGAAATAGAAGAAACTTTCCTAAGCCTGAAAGGCTCATGCTTTTGCAATGGCTACTTCACTTAATCCTTTGTAAAGGACGAGACAAATGGTTTTTTACCAATATAATAGTCTGCAGTTTCTGATGTAATTATAAATAACTGTGTACTTTTGTCCCTTAGAATGTATGTCTAAACAACAATTAAATAAAAGTTATTCCAAGTGAGAAATATGAGGTAACAAAATGGACAAAAATAAGTTAAGAAAACCATATTTCTTGTATTATTGAAGCCACGGGGTACATGCAGTATTCTTATCTTTGTAACCATCTTCAGTCTTCATCTCTAACCTCGTTCTGCCATGAAGACCAATGAAGCTATTACCAGGCTCAGTTTTCTGAACACCCCTGTCTTGCATTGCTTTTCGCACTCCTCTCACCTCACTCCATTGACCTAAACTAGCATACATGTTTGCAAGGAGAATATAATCACTGCTATGACCTGGTTCTAACTCCAATAGATGGTTCCTCACCTTCTCCCCGAGTACAACATATCCATGCACCCGACATGCAGCCAGCAATGCCCTCCAAACAATGGCATTGCATTCTATTGGCATACTCTTTATCAACTCGTAAGCCTCCTCCACAAACCCAGCTCGTCCTAATGCATCCACCATGCAGCCATAATGCTTTATTGAGGGTTGGATGCGGTAATCTTTGCTCATAACATCATAATATCTTCTTGCATAATCAACCATTCCTCCACGGCTACAAGCAGACAAAACTCCCATGAAAGTAACTTCATCTGGTGTCTCAATTTTCTATTCCAACATTTTTGAGGAAACTGCCAATGCCTCATCTGCATGGCCGTGTGCTGCGAGACCTATAATCATTGTGTTCCATGATACTATTTCCTTTCTTTTCATGTTTTTGAATATTTCATATGCTTCTTCAACTGCTCCACATTTAGCATACATGTCAATTAGTGAATTAGATACCGAAACAATCTTGCTAAGGTGACTACCCTTAATGCAGGAATGAACCCACCGCCTAAAATCTAACGCACCCAATCCAGAACACCCTGAGAGGGTGACAACCAATGTAGCCTCATCGGGATCTATGCCACACTGCAGCATCCGCAAGAACAGATGAAGTGCCTCCTTGAACTTCCCGCAACAGACATGACAGTATTCCAAGCCACTACATCAGGCATGGATATTTCTTCAAACAGTCTACGTGCAGTTTCGAAATCCTTCAACATGCCATACATATGAATCAGTGTGTTCCTCACAAAGAGATGAGATTCCAGGCCGTGTTTCATAGTATCGCAATGTATCTGTTTTCCCAGCATAACGGACCCCAGTTGCCCACAAAACTTGAGCAAGAAAGAGAACGTGAAATTGTCTGCCACCTCTCCTCGTTCTTGCATTCTCTTATAGAACTCAAAAGCCCTCTCTGGCTGATTAGTCTTCCCAAGCCCCCTAATCATCGTATTCCATAGAAACCCATCTGGGTTTTCAATCCCATTGAACACCGAAACCGCGTAATCCATATCTCCGTGCTCTGAAACCGCACAAAAAATGATTATTTTGGCGATGACATAGAGGTATTGATTAAAGCCTGTATGGATTACATGGGCATGAACTTGCTTCAAATCTTTCGAGGTGGAACACTGCTTGAAAAGGGACATAAGGCTTTGCGCCTTTCTACAGGCAGTGGCAGAATTGGCAGACAAAGAAGAGAGATTGAGCTTTGAGAAAGACAGTGGAAGCAGTAGAGACGCCATTTCCTTGGCTCGGATTCGGAAACAAAGAGAGTTTGATTTTAGGCAGTTAACGGTCATCGTAACGAACCATGCGGCACACAACCTGCCCAATTATACTATATACTACATAGGTTTTTGGCATTTGCCATAAAACCAATTTTTTTTCTAAGCAAGCTTGAGCATTAAAGAAAAACTAGTTACAAAAGAGTATAGTTATGAGCTTACAAAACCTGCAATTTAGAAAAATAAATACACTAATTTTTTCAAGGCACAGGAGTATGCCATCAAATACATTGTTTATTGCGGCCCATTGCGCTAACTTGTGCGTCCATCGATTGCCATAAAACCAATTGAATTGTTTTTGCAGTTTCCTTTTGACTATTAAAATATGTTCTCTAAAAATATAAAATTCAAGTTTGGCTTACAACTTTTTACTCCCTCTGTAAGTGAAAAAAATAAACGGGTGTCTTATTCTAACAAATCAAATCATATCATATGAATAGTATGTGATGTAAAAACATGCATATAGAATTATTCATATTTTTACATTTCGTGAAAAGATGACGGTATGAAAGCCCAATTAGTAAAACTCAAAATGATTAAGGTAGATGGGAAGTGTCATCTTCAAAGTATTCTTATATCTTCCATTTCTGTAAATTGAAACAATGAATGTCAAATGTTTTAGTGATTATCCACCATTGGGCTTACATACAGTAATTTTTTAATAATTTTTTATATAATCACGTTTTAAATGAGGGGATAATTTTATAAAATAACTTTAAAAATAACATTATTTTATTGAAATATCCTCAATTAAAAATATAATTATATAAATAATTATAAAAAAACTATATCGTATCATTGCTCTTTTGAAAATGTACAATAATTAATATAGATAACGTAGAAAGATAAGCAAATGTGTTTTGCAATCAATATAAATTTATTAAGCTTGTATGATTTTTTTTTCTCGTTTTTACGGGTTCTGTGTGCTATATTTATAATTTTAAAAATAAGTATCCTTTTATAAAAGAATAAAAAATTATGCATAGTTAAACTTGAGTTTAACTTCAATCCGGATATGTGTTTAGTTATGTCTTACACCCTTTAATTATAAGCCGACACGTAGTCGATTTACGTTAAAATAAGTGAGTGCACGGTTCGGAATCACTTCTCTCTTTTCCTTTTTCTCTCCTCTCTCTCTTTTTTCTCTCTCCCCTCAAGACAAGAACCCGAAAAGCTCTCTCCCTCAGTCGACGAAGACCAGAGCCATAGGCTGCGAGGAATCGTCTAGAGTGTGAGGAGCGTAAAGGCGGGAGTTGATGTCAAGAGCTAGCTTTACTTTCATCCATCTGCTCTACATTTCTCGCTCTCTGAGATGGTGTCTAATCATAGTTCCTCTCTTCAATGAGAGAAAAAGTGATAAAATCAAAAGAAGTATTAATTTTTATAAAGGGTAGAGAATGAGAGATGGGTTTGTTTTAGCTGCATTAATTTTTTTTATACTTTTTTAAGATGCAATAGTGAATAAAAAGAAGCGGTCAAATTTGAGAGCATCCTTTTCTTCTTGAGATCTTTGTTTTTTGTTTCTTTGATTAGCTATGGTGGATTAGAACTAGACCTTTTTTATTCGTAGGGGAGGGGAGGGGAGAGAGAGAGATTGACAGGAGAGGGGAGAAATAGAAATGGGGAGAGGAGGGATGCAACTTTTTGTTATCTACAGTCAATTCTATTTTTTATTTGCTAAATCTATACGTGTCACATAGTCACACAATTATTGGATGGTGTAAATAAACTAAACTCACCTCGTCCGGCTCCTAAGGGCTCTCAATTAAGAAAAAATTTATTTATTAGTCTACAAACCACACATCATAATTTTTTTTATTTATTTTTATTTATTTTTCTTATTAAATATCGATTATATGAATGATGAATAAAAAAAATATAAATATTTTAAAAAGAATAAAATTAAAAAAATTAAGAAAAATTGAAAAAAAATAAAAAACAGTTTAAGATGTGATGTATGAGCTTGTGAGCAGTAATGCTCCTCAATTAAATTTGTAGTCCGTTTGAGTATCTCCATCTTGACAAGGGAAGAGAGGGAGAGAGAGAGAGAGCTCCAAATGATTTTGACTTGGACTGTGAAGCCAAGTCCAAGTAAACGCAAAGAAATAAAAAAGAAAAAACAGGAGATGCCTCTGTCCGTCACTCATCTGCAAAAGGCGTTTTTATCCGTATGTGTATACATTCACACACACTTGAATACCAACTGCCGTACTATTGCCATAATCAATGCAGCAAAAGTTCAGAACAGCCTCCACCTTTCTAATTTGCCGGTCGTAAACTCCAGACCAAGCCGACCGTTCTGAGTTACTGCAACAAAGGTTTGTAATCACCTTCCTTTAGCGCTACTTCCCTCCCACCCCCATCCCTCATGCCATGCAGGATAGAGTTAGGAGTTTTTTTTTTTTTTTCTCCTTTTTATTGGTTGTTGTAATTGTTTTTGGTTTTTACCATTCTATTAGATCAGTCACTTCCTGCACCGTACTGTTTGAGTGCCTTGGTTTGACCCGGGTGAGCTAGTTGAGAAAATATGGCACTTTGGGGTTCAAATTAGGAATTTTTGTTGTTTACGGTGTAATTTTGACAAAGAATTCTTAGGGATGCAAAATGATTTTTTACCATTTTTAGGTGCTTGAGTAGACATATATATAAATATGTTGTTATAAATATATATATTTATATTTAAGAACGACTTTAGGGATTAGACTTCTCATGTTAATGGTCCACTTTACAGTAGTAACAACCTGGGAATGCTATAATTGTTCATTGCCAGACTGCTCATTCTAGAAATCCATGACAATGAAATTTAATTAAATTTTGTAACTTTAGTTGCTCAAATTCGATCTGAGAAAGTGTTTGTGGGTTTCTGTCGTTTAGATTTCTTCTATTCAGTTCTAAAGCGGGTAAGATAGTATTTATCTTCATGCCCAGATAAAGAAGCTATAAAAAAAAAAAATTGCAGGTGCTGAAAAAGGCTCGAGGGGTTTGCAAATAGCTTGGAGCTTGGAATCCTTACTGAGTACATTGTATCATCATCGACAAGCTTCATAAGAGTGTGCATCGATCATGAGGCAACGCAGTCTGATTCAGCAAGAGAATGAGACGCCGTAGTTAGCATCTGCTTTTGTCTTCTCATTTTTGTTCCAATTGTACCTAACGTATCTCTGTTTATATACTCACCTGTATACTAATATGATTATTTGTAAATTGGTGCTACTTGTTTTTCGATGTAGTTCATAGTTAGCATGCTTTTCTACATTTATTTATGAATAATGTAGCCACTTCGTTTCATGCAAGAATCTTTTAAAAAGGTATAAACTTTCATTAATCCAATAAAATAGTTCACATGGCAGTTCTTTTAGCTTCTGTATTTTATATATCAATAAAAAGTCTTTTAACTTGATTGTTATATTTTGCTCAGGTACGTGGATATTGAGGCACAAATACCCAAGAATGGAGAAACTGAAGCCGATTCAGAAGAAAAGAAAACAGCCACAAAAAGGGATATTAACCCAGTGAGGTGGCTCATTCGAAAGTGTAATATCGACCCACAAGGGAGGTTCATTCGAACTTGGGATTTGATATTTCTCCTGTCTTGTCTGATTGCAGTATCAGTGGACCCTTTGTTCTTTTACCTTCCTGTGATCAATGAAGACAGAACATGCCTTACTTTAGATAACAAATTAAAGATCACAGCTAATTGTTTGCGATCGGTTCTGAACTTCATCTCTCTTTCAGATATTATTTTACGATTTATTTGTCCTTTTACAAACGAGGATGCTCCTGATAAACAACATGGACAAAAAAATTTAGTTAAAGATGCTTGGCCAATAGCAAAGAGGTACTTGTTTTCGAGGTACTTCCTAATTGACATTCTCGCCATTCTTCCAGCTCCACAGGTAAGGGACACTTTTGATCTGCTAGCTTCTAAGTTGTTTTGCTTGTGTTAATGTTTTCTCAGTTTTAACTGCAATACAAAACATATCAAGGAAGTTTAATCTGAATATGAGAAGTAATTCCTCCAGGTGGCAGTTCCAATTATATTTTCAGATGTGGGAAGTCAGACATATTGGAAAATATTCCTGGGCGCTGTCGTTCTCTTTCAGTATGTGCCGAGAGTTTTACGAATCTTCCGAGTATGGAGTAAGGTTGACAAGAGTGCCACCATATTTAACGCTGTATCATGGTTGAATGCTGGAAATTATTTTTATCTGTACCTATTTGCCAGTTATGTAAGTTTGATTGTCATTAAATACGTATTCCCCTATTCTAACACTGTTTTGCATTTCTTAATTTTCATTTTTTTGCAACTTCTTCATAATTTATTGATCTTTTAGAGATCTGATATTATATTAGGTATTGGGTGCATTATGGTACTTTTCATCCATTCAACGACTGATGGATTGCTGGCACTTGGCCTGTAAACGTAATAAGGGATGCAACCCAAGTTCTTTTTTCTGTGACCACGATGATGGAAATCACATATTTAAAAAGGAATTGTGCCCTGTAAAAACACCAGATCCAACAGCCTTTGACTTTGGAATATTCCGTGAAGCCCTTCAATCCGTAAAAGCGTCACCTTTTCTTCAAAAGTGTCTGTTCTGTTCATGGTGGGGCGTTCGAAATTTGAGGTTTGCCCATGTCAGATCTCTGTCTTTCAATATCGAATTATTTCTCAATTGTTTCTTTATTAGTGTATTTGTCTTGATAAACATGTAATGCAATTGTAAATTCCAACACTCTTTGTTAAGAGGTTTTGTTGTTCTTGAGCATTTGTTGAAATATGAAATTGATTGATAGGTTTCTGAAGGAATGGAATTTAATGGTGATATTCTCGAGCGTATTGATTCCACACAGATCTTTTTTTAATGCCAAAATGCCCCATCCACTGCATATTTATATAGATGTAGACACGTAGTGATGTTCTTTCAAGCAGTTGCATCTCTTTCACATATTGAAATTGGTAAACCTCCTCTCAAGTGTATGGTGTGATCACCACATACACCTTCATCCCCTACTTGAGTAGACTATAATATCAATCACCATAGTATGCCTTATGCTAACTCTCATGTATCAAACCTGCAGATTGACTTCAGATTGTAACATGACATGTGTGCATGCTTTTGTCACTTATTCGAAAACATGTTAAGGGTGACTTTATCTCACTATATACATTGAATGAAATCAAATCCTCGTGGCTGGGAACATAGTTCGCACCCATGCCTCCATTGATAACTTTAGTCAAACACATAATTCATGTATTAGCCTGGACCAAATGTTTTATCAAGTAGTTCCTCTAATGCCATTCTTCCCGAGGTATTCCTCAACACACCTTATTGGCAACTTAACACCATCCATGCAAAAATATTATTATCTTACATTATGGTGCATATCTGTTTCTCATCAATGTCTCTTGTCTTTACTTGATCAATTATGTCTGTTAGGTGGGATCACGTAATATAGTCCATCCAGACATCTTTGAACTCTTCTGATTTATGCTCTTTAACCATATAGCTATCTCATCCAAGTACTTTTGATCCCATAAAATTAAGCTGTATCCTCCATGAATTTAGCCAAAGGCAGTCCCTGATCATGATATAGCCACCACTATCTTGGTCATGGGGACAAACTTGACTTTAATTTCACCCCCTTTCACTATATCTTCATTTAGAGCTCTGTGCTTCACTTTTTATTTGGACTTGTTATCACAAAACATATTGATCAATTTGCTCTGCATAACTAATCCCATTTTGTATTCAAAAAGTGTGTCCAGCCACATTACTTGCTGCTGTGCTGCATATAATGTACTCAACTACCATTGTGAACATTGATTACAACTTTATTTCTTCCTCAACCAAGAAACAATCATTTAGCGAAAAATGAATGTTTTCCGCTTGTACATATTCAGTCATCTACATTTCCTGCAAAGTCAGCATCATTGTGACCAACCAACTCAAGATCATTGAATCCAACAATTTAATTTCATAAACTTGGCGCCTTGCAAATATCTCAGTGTTTGCTTTGCTGCCTATCAATGTTCTTTTCTAGGATTGGATTGATATCTGCGTAGATCCTATTGCATGGAAAATATCAGGTTTTGTACTTGTCATAGCATACATGAGGCTGTTCACTGGTTGTGGTAGGGGACATTCGATATTTCTTGCATTTTTGGGCACATATCCTTACTCGGACTTCGTTCTTTGAAGACAAGTGTGTTATAAAACAGTGATTTTTCATGTTAAGCCTCTTGAGCATCTTATGCAGATATTTTTCTTTATACATATATAATAACCTTGAGCTTCTATCTACATAAATTCTTTTACCAAGAACATAGTTGGCCTCACCCTTTTCTCTCATTTCAAATTTGGATCCTAAGATGCCTTTTCATCATATCTTGAAACTTCATGTTTCATGGCCTTTAGCCATCGATCGACATCACTGCTATTAAATTATTAATTTTCTAAGGAACGTTTTTAGGATCATTCTCTAAATTTTCCATGGCTGTATTTAAGTGCATAATGATCTTTAAACATTAATCACTTAATGGCATGTTTGGATAGGAATAATTTTGATCTACAGTAGAGTAGTTTTTCATCTACAATAAAATCTTTTTCTCATTTTCTTCCCAAACATACAGAACTACTCATCTCAACCTTTTTCACTTTTTGGTTTAAAATATATTATTTTTATATAATACTTTCATCTCACACTTTAACAAATATTATTAAAAGTACATTCTTTTAATTTTGAGGTAGGACCCACACTTTCACAAAAACCCATAAAACTTTCATCTCAGCTTCATTTCTTCACCATTCATTAAAAACTTATCAACTCTTAACATCCAAACATCACCTTAGGTTCATTTTGTCTCAACATATGAATTGGAAATTCTGTTCTCAATGGATTTCATTTTGCTTTCACTATTTTTAGCTTTCTTTTTCTGTTTATATGGTGTCAAAAACCTGTGGGAATAGGTTTTTAATTTCAGGGTTGCCCAATAACCCAATCAAGTCTATGGGAGTCCTCAGATTGGTATCTTCAAAGAAGACAACATCCCTTCTTTCTATCAATCTTTGTTCATTGTCATGAAACTGGTATCAACTCCAATTTTTCCACAGATCCTATAAACCTGCATTCCCATAGTTTATATTCAAAATAAAGTACTTGCGCTTTAAAATTGCATACCCCAAGTTTACATCAATCTGATTTCTAGCTTGGGCAATGTTTATAGGGCATTCAGGGTTTGGCTTTGTTCTTGACTTTATGTAATATATATGCTCTAGACAATAAAGCTTCTCTCAAAAGTGGGTATGGAGATAAGCATATGCCTTCATGGACCTTGTCACATCGAAGAGTTTGATTTCTTTTTCCTACAATCTCTTTTCTCTGGAATTTATAATGCATAGTGTAAACATGTCTTATTTCATTTACCTTGCAGAAATCATCCAAAGCCTCTTATTCAAGACCCCAATCATTATTCAAATTTCTAATGGACATGCCCATTTGGGTTTCTACTTTGACATTATATTCTTTACTTCTATTAATTGTCTTAGATTTATTACTAAAGAGGTCCTTAGACGTGTCTAAATGATTTCATTCCTGTACATATCTTTATTCTAAGTGGATTATCTCAAGCAAATATGATGACTGCCAGGTTTACTAAATGATTTATTGGTCATTTTCCATTTGACACACGGTTTACATAGGTCTAAATTATCACAACCCACTAATGGAATAAGTCTACTCTTGTACATTCTTATCATTTTATTTAATTATGTGACCCAATCTTACATGCTACAAATAAAAACTGTTGATTGACACGTTGAGTAAAATGAAATAGGTTCTTTATTGTGTTATTATCAATATTCAGCGGGTACCTATCAGGGACACTCACACATTTCACTATTACACCACACTTACTAATTATTGCTGCTCTGGACTTGAACTCAACTTTGAATACAGGAAACAATCATACATCCCTTTATATAATTATGCTCATTTGAAGGAAATTTACATGCGCCTTCCCCAATGAATCAGAATATGTTTTATTGATCATTTCGGCTCTGCACTTGTCAGCTTGCTTCTCCTTGAAATATATTCATGCGCTTCTGGTTCTGTGTCTCATTGGTGTAGCATCAATCGACTAGGCATTTGATATTTAACTACCAATTTCACTTCTGGGAAAATCATCAAGATCTCCTATGTTTCTTTGGCTTCCCTTTACCAGAACATCCGGCCTTAATGCCCTTTCTTCCCACACTTGAAGCAACTTCCGAATAAATAATTATTTTTCTCATTTTTCTTCTTTGTCCATCTCCTCTTCTTGGATTCCTTCCCCAATAGCTGTGGTTTTTGCTTGGGAAGCCTCTTTAGGAAGGATATTCATCATAAATAATCTGAGGAAAAGTCAGACTAATGCTGTAATTGAGTGGTGTTGCCATGTGTAAGAGCAGTGGGAAGTCTGTGGATCACCTTGTACTACATTGTGAGGT
The DNA here is from genome assembly GCA_003123785.1 of Pterocarya stenoptera. Classification (NCBI taxonomy): domain Eukaryota; kingdom Viridiplantae; phylum Streptophyta; class Magnoliopsida; order Fagales; family Juglandaceae; genus Pterocarya; species Pterocarya stenoptera. The sequence continues at coordinate 264,873 of QEOT01002350.1, read as the reverse complement.
TGCTAGTGCTTTGTAGAATGATTTTTTTAGTCCGTTGGTTTGGCCTTTGTGATGTCCAGATAGATAGCAGCCTTTTTTTGTTTACTCTTGAAGAGGATTAGGTGGTAGCATACACATTTCAGCAATGTAGTAAATGATTCCTACAAGCCTTATATGATATATTTGAAGGTATGTGAATGATAGCATTTTTGAAGACCGCGAACAAACTATGAAAGAGCTCAAGACTTTCTTTTAACAATCACCTTTAGACAGCTGCTATAGACTTTGATCGATGGATTAATTTCTATTATTTTCTCGTATCCTTTTCTATTTCTATGTAGATACTTTCGTATACGCATCTCATTGTACCTGGATTATGCCTTTTGTGCTTTTTGTTTAAATTATTACTAATAAGAAGTAATAGCTTCTGATATTACTATCTCATAGACGTTCCAAATTTTGCAGTTCTCTTGGTCAAAACCTTCAGACAAGTCCTTATGAATGGGAAAACGTTTTTGCAATTTTTATTACAATCTCCGGCTTGCTTCTGTTTTTGTACTTCATTGGAAATGTGCAGGTTTGTGCTCAACATCTTTTTCTGAGCTTCCGGCCCTTATTTATACAATCATGTGACCTGGTGTTAGAGATATAATTTCTAATTAACAGGACACAACCTGCATTTGCTAAGTAAAAACATTTTTCACACCAAACATTATATTTATTTTTGTTTAGGCCTTTATTTTTATTAAGCTGCACTTGGTGCAGTATGCTAGTCTCATGCACATACTATTTTTAACTACCTTTTATTTTGTTTGTTTAAAATATTTTTTTCTTCTTCCCCGAATAATCTTGGTTCCCTTGTTATTCTCATTAATTTTCATTTTTCTGGAAACAAAAGAGGCCGATTAATTTTTTGGATGGCCAAGAAACATCAATTTTACAAGATCTTTGTTATATTTTGAAATAAACGAGTTTTTTTGGTTTTAAAAAATTTCATCATTAGATGGTATGGACAAGGAGGACAGCACACTTCCTCTATGATAATCTTGTAGTTTTCTTTTCATTTTAGCGTTCTGTTCATTAATTCATTTGATTTTTTTTATTTCTCTCTGATTGTTCTATAAACGTAAAGTTGTATGAATAAATTATATGCTTGTGAACATAACATAAGAAGAACCCGAAAGGCCAATTAATGGATAAAGAACTAATTAGTCATAAAAACTCACTTTAATAAGTTTCATTCATTATAACACATGCAAAGAAGTATTTAATGTATAGGGAGTCTTACCGCCGTGATTCTTGCATTATAATGATCTTTACACGAGTTAGATTATACAATGAGTAGAATTATTACCATATTGCATTTTATGTATCATGTGGGTCAAGAGACACAATGTAATGCACATAAACATAAGTGTTTATTAATCTTGTTTTAATACAAAATTATGGGTGATGAATAGGAATAGGCATTGATGAAAGGTTTTAACACCATTTAAAATAATGCCAGAAAGGTCCATAGCCTAACTATTTAATTTACAAGTATACTCCAGTACCTATGAATGCTGATAATGAAGTATAGGTTAGCAGAATCCTTTCAATGACCAAGAAATTGGTCTCAGAACTTGTTTTTTTTTTCTTTTTTTCACCACATTTGCACTGTGGTTGTTGGTTTGGGGTATTTTGTTGGGGAACCTCACCCCCTCTAACATGTATCATCTTTTATTTTAATAAAGTTTGCTTGCTTGGAGAAAAAAAAAAAAAGAAAAGAAAAAAGAATCCTTTCAATGACCATGATAAGTTCTTTCAATATAAGGTGGCTGAAAGTGCTTAAACAAATCATGGCTGGGGTTACACTCNTATTAATTTTTTGGATGGCCAAGAAACATCAATTTTACAAGATCTTTGTTATATTTTGAAATAAACGAGTTTTTTTGGTTTAAAAAAATTTCATCATTAGATGGTATGGACAAGGAGGACAGCACACTTCCTCTATGATAATCTTGTAGTTTTCTTTTCATTTTAGCGTTCTGTTCATTAATTCATTTGATTTTTTTTATTTCTCTCTGATTGTTCTATAAACGTAAAGTTGTATGAATAAATTATATGCTTGTGAACATAACATAAGAAGGACCCGAAAGGCCAATTAATGGATAAAGAACTAATTAGTCATAAAAACTCACTTTAATAAGTTTCATTCATTATAACACATGCAAAGAAGTATTTAATGTATAGGGAGTCTTACCGCCGTGATTCTTGCATTATAATGATCTTTACGCGAGTTAGATTATACAATGAGTAGAATTATTACCATATTGCATTTTATGTATCATGTGGGTCAAGAGACACAATGTAATGCACATAAACATAAGTGTTTATTAATCTTGTTTTAATACAAAATTATGGGTGATGAATAGGAATAGGCATTGATGAAAGGTTTTAACACCATTTAAAATAATGCCAGAAAGGTCCATAGCCTAACTATTTAATTTACAAGTATACTCCAGTACCTATGAATGCTGATAATGAAGTATAGGTTAGCAGAATCCTTTCAATGACCAAGAAATTGGTCTCAGAACTTGTTTTTTTTTTTCTTTTTTTCACCACATTTGCACTGTGGTTGTTGGTTTGGGGTATTTTGTTGGGGAACCTCACCCCCTCTAACATGTATCATCTTTTATTTTAATAAAGTTTGCTTGCTTGGAGAAAAAAAAAAAGAAAAGAAAAAAGAATCCTTTCAATGACCATGATAAGTTCTTTCAATATAAGGTGGCTGAAAGTGCTTAAACAAATCATGGCTGGGGTTACACTCTATCTTGGCATTGCAGTTGTGTGTTGATGCTTGGATTTCTACACCAAAGCTATTGCTTGATGTGCAAGGAGGTTTAGGCGTGAACTAGTGAACAAGCTTAACGTCCTCCCCTTTCCAAAGCGAATTTTTTAAGATTTTAAAATATGTTATTTGTTTTGTTTTTCCTTTTTTCAATGGTTAATGAGAATTGAAACTTTCTGTCTTGTAGATTTGATTTGTTTTGTTTACAAAATTCATTAATTAATAAATTAGATCCATTAAAATTTTTAATATGAAATTATTTTCTACCTTTATTTTTAATTAATTATGAGTGTCAAATGTATACTAATCAAATGGATAAATATTATTTCTTTTATCAACTTTAGTTTTTGGGAAAAATAGTAACTTATCAGGAGGATTTGGTGAACTAAACTTGCTATGTAACAGATGTATATGCATTTGAAGACATGTAAGAAGTTGGAGATCACTTATATGGATAAGGATGATAAAGCAAGGATGAAAGCTAAAGAAAAGAAGGCAGAGGAATGGATCTCTGAAAACCAACTTCCTGATCCTATGAAGCAAAAGATAATGTACTGTATAACTCAAAAACTGGGAAAAAAAGAAGATATTGATACCGAGAATCCATTCCCACATCTTCCCAAACATCTTAGTACAGAGATTAGGCGCCATCTTTGCTTGCCCCAGCTAAAGAAAGTGAGTCTCTCAACATTTTCTCCTTGTACTTCCTTTCTTTCTACAGAGAAAAAATGCTGTTCAATTTAAGAATTATTTAATTTTGTGGAAGAAAGGTTGAAAGAAAATGAAAAGTTGAGAATGCGTAGGATTGTATATAAACGGATAGGCAATATTAAATTCTGTAGAAAAGCTTCCTCTTTTATCATTTTATGGTTGGACAAACATGACAGAAAATGCATATTGATTGTTCTCAAATCCCATATCATTTAAAGTCGTAGAGACACACAAACCCTGTATATCAAATTGCACATTGTCTTGATTGGCAAAAATTGCAATTGACAGTAAATATGCTATTGTTCTATCCAAACCCCCACATGCACCTTGCACATCTCATCCTTCTTTGCCTTCATCAAATCCTTTAACGACAATGGGAAAATATTATGTATTTGTTTGTAGCTGACGCTTCTGTTAACTAGCTGTTTTAATCTTGTCTGAACTCCATTTTATCATCCATGTACATGATCATTGGTATTCTTTACACTGAAGAGAGAACAACAGTGTCCCTGATAGATATTAGAAGTGCCTTGACCATCATAATTATGTCATTTTAGTTGTTGACATTGAATTTCCACACACCAACATATAATGATTTTTTATAATTTAATTTTCAATTTTATTCTCCATTGTTTGCAAGCTAGGTGCCAATGTTTCAAGAAAAAAGTGAAAAGCAGTTGCATTTAATCTGCGACGAGCTCAAACAAGTGTACTACAATGAGGATAGCTATATTGTTCGGCAGGGAGAACCCCTTGATCGGATGCTCTTCCTGACACAAGGAATTGTGTGGACATTCAGAACCTTTAATGGTGGGGAAACAGCTTTGAGGGAAACTGCTCTGGGCATTGAAAAAGGTGACTTCATTGGAGAACAACTTCTAACATGGGGTTTTAATGGCTCCTCCGCACCCAACGTATCTAAGCTCCCAATATCTACAGAAACAATCAAAACCCATACCAAAGTTGAAGCCTTTGCTCTATTGGCCAACGTCTTGAGGACTCTAGTTCCCAAGGTGCAGGAAGTAGATACTATTAAAAGCAAAGTTGTCCAAGAAAACACTCCAGTTGAAGGTAATCTTGAAAGTTATCACATGGCACTTCAGAAGCATGAACATGGGAGAAGTGAAATCGAAGAAGGGGGGAAGAAGGGAGATTAGGGCATCGTCTGGGCCTTAGGCCAGGAAGGAATAAACGGGCCTTGTGCAGTACCAGGTGCTGTTCTGGGTTCTGAAGTTGTATCTGAAGAGTAGTGGGTTGAGCCCATGGGCCTGCAAGTCCATGATATAAGTATCTTTCATTTAATGTTTAGTCACAGTCTGTAGCTTTATTATAGTTTCCATTCGGTTAGTAGCAGAGGCTATTGTTACATAGATATGATTTGGAGAATTATTGTATTTTTAGTGATACTTTCCTTTATAGCTAGATTATATTTAGCTGTCAATTAGGGTGAAAATACTTACCTTGTATAGCATATTAGACACTGAAAATCTGGCAATTAGCTTGTAAATTCACATCTATATATTGAAGGCAAACCCTCAGAAAAGGGTATTTAGACTAATTTGACTTGGTACCAGAGCCCCTACTCTGTTTTCAGTCTTTGTGGTCTTAATCTCTAGTGTGCGATTTCCATTGCTGTTCGTTAGAGTTTGTGAGTTGTCGGCGGGAAGAATTTTTTTTTCCCTATTTTCGCAAGTTTTTCTAGTTCCTGGTTGAGGGTCGGAGCTCTCTATTGTGTTAATACCTTCTGAGTTTGCCATTTCGTTGGCTGTCGAAACTCTGTCGGGGTGTGAGTCTTGTTTCTTGTTGCGGGCTCCCTATTCTGGTGTATCTGTGGTTGTTGCTTTCTGTGGGTGGTTGTGTGCCGGTCGGCGTCCTCTATGGCAGTCGGCAATTCTATGGGTGGCTGGGCTTCTTCTGGTGTGGTCGACGAAGGGGCATGGTTTCTCCTGGCTCTGTTGCGTCGTTTCAAACACGACAAGTATTTCGAATTGTGGGTCATTTTGTTTGGGCCTTTCGTGTTTGATCTGGGTCTTATTTCTGCTGGTGCATTTTTTTAAATCTGGTTGTGTGTTTCGGCCTTTTATTATTTGGATTTGGACCTGTTTTGAGTTAAGCTTGTCGTTTCATTGGTTGTTGCTTGGGCATGGTCCAGCAGATGATTGTGTCTGCTTTTACGGCTTTGGGCCTACAAGGTACAGATCCTACCTCCACTTCTTCTTAGATTGTTGATTCGGGTGCCTCTAATCATATGACTAGTAGTACGACGGGTCTCCATGGTGTTCGTAAGTATGGAGGTACGCAAACTATTCAGATTGCTGATGGCAATACACTTCCCATTACTACTGTTGGTACTTTGGGTTCTTCATTTCGAAATATTTTTGTCTCTTCTGGATTATCTATCAATTTGATTTCTGTTGGACAATTGGTGGATAATAACTGTGATGTTCATTTCTCTCGTAGTGGTTGTCTTGTGCAAAATCAGGTGTTGGGGACTGTGATTGCGAAGGGGCTTAAAGTGGGACGTCTATTTCCTTTACAGTTTTCTATTCCTAATGTTGTTTCTTTTGCTTGTATGGCTACTGCCAATAATAATGAAGTTTGGCATAAGAAATTGGATCATCCTAATTCTGTTGTCTTAACTCATATTTTGAAATATGGTTTTTTGGGCAATAAAGATTCATATTCTTCGTCTCCTGTATCTTTTAATTGTGCTACTTGTTGTCTTGGTAAAAGTAAAACATTACCTTTTCCTACGCATGGTAGTCGTGCTTCTACTTGTTTTGAGATTGTGCATACTGATGTTTGGGGTGTCAATCCTATTATTTCTCATGGTTAGTATCGTTATTTTCTGATATTTATCAATGATTATAGTCGATTTACTTGGATCTATTTTCTCCTTTCTAAAGCTGACGTGTTCTCTGTTTTTCAAAAATTTGTTGCACTTGTCGAGACATAGTTCAGTACTTGTATCAAAACCTTACGCTCCGACTCAGGGGGAATACATGTCTCATTCCTTTCAAATTTATCTTCAGCAAAAAAGGATCATTTCTCAGCATTCTTGTCCTTATACCTCTCAACAAAATAGAGTCATTGAGCGTAAAAATCGTCATCTCTTAAATGTTGTCCGTACTTTGTTGATTGATTCATCTATCAGAAGCTTTATCTACTGCTGCTTATATGATTAATCGTTTGCCTACTGCCACTCTAAATTATGATTCTCCCTATTTTTGATTATTTGTCATATTTCCTGAGTATCATTCATTTCATACTTTTGGGTGTGTATGTTTTGTTCATCTGCCACCTATTGATCGTCACAAACTTGCTGCCCAGTTTATCACGTGTGCTTTTACGGGATACAACCCTACTAAAAAATGATTTGTTTGCTATGATGCTCATGCGAACAAATTCCGGATCTCCTAGAATGTGATTTTCTTTGAAAATCAATATTTCTTTCAGTCTCAGGTTATTTATGATCCATCTATTACTCTTCTATCTTTGCGCTCCACTCGGCGCTCCATTCGGGTTATACATCCACCAGATAGGTATGGTTTTTCTCATACCTCGCTTACTGCTACTTTCGACACTGTTTTTGTTCCTCACTCTTATACTCAGGCAACCACCCAAGCATGTTGGCAGCAGGCCATGCAAAAAAAAATTCAAGCTCTTCAAGACAATCACACTTGAGATCTTGTGACTTGTCCCTCTGGTGTCAAACCTATTGGTTGTAAATGGGTGTACTCAATCAAGTTTTGGTCTGATGGCTCACTGGATCGATATAAGGCCCCTCTCATAGCCATTGGGAACCGGCAGGAGTATGGTATTGATTATGAAGAGACATTTGCACCGGTTGCCAAAATGACTACTGTACGGACTATTTTGGCACTTGCTGCATCGCATGGATGATCTCTTTGGTAGATGGAAGTGAAGAATGCGTTTCTACATGGGGATTTGAAGGAAGAAATCTATATGTCTCCACCTCCCAGCATGTTTACTACACCTTCCTCAGAAGTTTGTCGACTACGCCGATCTTTGTATGGACTGAAACACGCTCCGCGTGCATGGTTTGATAAATTTCGCTCTACTTTTGCTTGCCTTTCACTTTACTCAGAGTCAGTTTGATTCCTCTATGTTTCTTCGCAAGACTTCTGCAGGAATTGTATTGCTTCTGGTATATGTTGATGACATTGTGATTACTGGCTCTGATACTGAGTTAATTAAGCAATTACAACAGCATCTTAAGGCCTCTTTTCACATGAAAGATCTTGGCCCCTTGTAGTACTTTCTTGGCCTTGAAGTGCAGATTACATTACTAGTATATTGTTACATCAGCACAAATATACGCAGGAAATGATTTCATTGGCTGGTCTCCAATCGGGTAATTCTGTTCTTACTCCTTTGGAGGTAAATCTCAAGCTTCGTCAGGAGGAAGGCGAGTTTCTCTCAGATCCATCCTTGTATCGGCAGCTTGTTGGGAGTTTGAACTACTTGACGATTACTAGTCCTGACATTTCTTTTAATGTGCAGCAAGTCAATCAATTTATGCAGGCCCCTAGACATCTTCATTTAGCCGTTGTCCATCGCATTATCCGATATCTGAAGGACACCTCTACACATGGGTTGTTCTTTCCTAAGGAAACTTCATTACAGTTGGTGGGGTATAGTGATGCTGATTGGGCCGGATATGTGGATACTCGTCGCTCTGTTACTGGCCGGTGCATGTTCTTAGGCAATGCACTCATTTCTTGGAAGAGTAAGAAGCAAGACAGAGTTTCCAAGTCCTCCACCGAGTTTGAGTATCGTGCTATGTCTTTCGCATGCTCTGAGATCACGTGGCTTCGTGGGTTATTGGGTGAACTTGGATTTTCTCAGATTCATTCCACTCTTCTCCATGCTGATAATACTAGTGCTATTTAGATCGCTGCTAATCCTATTTTCCATGAGCGCACAAAACACATCGAAGTTAATAGTCATTCCATCCGTGAAGCTTTTGACAAGCATGTGATTGCTCTTCCTCACATTTCCACCACACTTCAAACGGTTAACATCTTCACTAAAGCTCTTCCTCGGCACCGACATCAATTCTTGACTGACAAATTGATGCTTCTCATCAATTTGAGGGGGGATGTTACGGAGATATGATTTGGAGAATTATTGTATTTTTTGTGATACTTTCCTTTATAGTTAGATTATATTTAGCCATCAATTAGGGTGTAAATACTTACCTTGTATAGCATATCAGAAGCTGGAAATCTAGCAATTAGCTTGTACATTCACATCTATATATTGAAGGCAAACCCTCAGAAAAGGGTATTCAGACCAATTTGACATATATATCTTTGTATTCCCGTAGACGGGTTTGTTATGTCAAATCTATGAATATTCCTATTCTCTCTATCTCTCTGATTTCCTGGAGGAACCCACCCTCGAAGCTGGGCACCCATTCGTTCATCTCTTGTATTTACCTTTATCAATGACACAATCCAAAAATAGTGTTACAAGTAGTACCAGAGAATCGATCCCTAGTGAATTGCATTACAAATCTCATATAATGGCTGGAGGAACTCGTTTGAATCAGCTCTAGGAGGGTCTATCATCGTTGAAGCAATCCACAGAATCACAGTTTAAGACCTTGGAAAAGGAGATGCTGGTCTTGAAAAGGCAATTTGATTCGGTGATGCAGTAGTTGGCTTCCCTCACTGTTGAGTTGCAACGGAAGAATAGTGGCTGGACACATGGGGACTCATCGGAGGGCCAGCAGGTGGTAAATGTAGAGCATGGGGGTGAGCCTCCTCCACGTGCGGTAAAACTTGATTTCCCAACTTTTAATGGTGAAGATCCAAGTTGGTGGATCTATAAAACTAACCATTTCTTTGCATATTATAATACCTTACCTCAACAAAAACTAAGACTAGCCTCATTTCATATGGAAGGCCAAGCTCTAGTTTGGTTCCAATACCTTGAGGAGTCAGGGATGCTAAGGGATTGGGAAGGCTTTACCAAAGCCCTACTGTTGAGGTTTGGGCCATCTGTCTATGATGACCCTATGGAGGCTTTAACTATATTGAAACAAACAAGGTTTGTGGAACAATATAAATTAGATTATGAGTTACTATCTAATAGACCCAGGAGGCTGTCGGAAGGGTATAAACTAAGTTGTTTCCTTAGTGGGCTACGGGATGAGATAAGACTTATTGTGAGAATGTTCCATCCAGCCAACTTGTTGTCTGCATATAGCCTTGAAACAATTCAAGAGGAGAATGTAAGCCTCTCAAAAAGGGTGCACCATAACCGTGACAAGGGTAATTTGAAATTACCACTTAAAACCACAAATAACAGTGTTAGATTTGGTTCTAAAGCTATTGTACATGTACAAAAGATAAAATCACAACAAATGATAGAGGCGTGAGAAGGGCCTCTGTTATTATTGCCATTCCAAATGGAATCCGGAGCACAAGTGTCAACAACAGGCCTAGCCAAAGGCAAATTTCTCTCAAACGAAATGAACATCAATTTCGATGTGTTGTGAAAGACCGGATTTGCAGTTAGGTATGTTGCTTCGATATTTTCGCACCATAGGACTAGAGGTTGTTGAAGGAAGACATCGAGTTCACGCAGTAGAGATTGAAGCCATGTGAATTCAGAAGCGACATTTGCAATGGCTCTATACTCCAATTATGTGCTTGATCAATAGACTGTTGGTTGTTTTCGAGGGCTCCATGAGATGAGGTTGGAGCCAAAGAAGACACAGTAACCACTTGTAGACCGACGATTGTCTGAGCAACCTGCCCAGTCTTCATCTGAGAATGCATGAAGATTAAGGGAGGAGCCACGCTTGATTAGAAGCTCGGAAGCTGGAGTGTTGCATAAATACCGTAGAATGCACTTCACGACAGTCCAATAGTGGAATGTAGGTTTGTGTATAAACTGGCAGACTCGATTTATGGTGAACGAGAGATCTGGGCGAGTGAGAGACAAGTACTATAACGAGCCAACAACACTTCGATAAAGGCTAGGATCGTGAAAACTTTCACCGAACATTGAAAGAGTTGGCCGGTGGTGTTTAGACTAGTTTTGTAGAGTACATATTAGTCTTTTGAAGTAAATTTTATATATACTTATGTTGAGATAGAAAAAAGCCCCTCTAGATGGATAGAATCTTTGATGCCCAAAAAATAGTGGATTGGGCCCAGATCCTTAAGCTCGAACTCAGCTTGTAACTTATTGATGAGATGAGTGATGGAATATGGATTAGGCCCAATAACCAGAATGTCATCTACGTAGACCAAAAAATAAATAAGATTCAACCCAGATCCATAAATAAATAGCAACGTGTCAGACTTAGAGTTTTGGAAGTCCAACTGAATTGAAGTTGAATGTAGCCAAACAAACCAAGCTCGTGGGGCTTGTTTCAGTCCATAAAGGGCCTTTTCTAGATGACAAATATAATTTAGGAACGATGGATGGACGAACTCAGGGGGTTGTGACATAAGCACATCTTCTTTTAAATCCTCATGCAAAAAATGCATTTATAACATCTAATTGTCGAATGTTCCAGTTGTTTGTCACTACAAGAGATAAGTTCTACAAGTGGACTGAATGTTTCACTGAATTCAATCCCAGACTGTTGATGAAAACCTTTGGCCACAAGATGGGCTTTGTAGTGATCAATTGTACCATCAGCCTTCCGTTTGATCTTGAACACACACCCTACCTTGTTAATATTGGGCCGTGGAGGAATTAAGGCCCATGTGCCATTTTTCATCAAGGCCGAAAATTCATCATTCATGGCTTGATGCCATTCTGGGTAGACTCAGAGAAAGGAATAGGTGGGGGAAGAGTGATAGTTGGGGTGAGGGGGGGGGAACAGGTTTTTTGTGGGAAGTGAGAGTTCCAGTTGAGATGGTGTTTCAGGCGATGTGGACTGCATTGGAGGAGACATGGAGACACTTATAACCACGGTGATGCATACTATAGTTGAGGAAGACACATTTTTGTGACCAAAATTGAAGCTTTGAGGTGTTGTAGGGACGAAGGTGCTGCCAAGAAGCACAATTGAAGACACGAAGAATTTTATAGTCAGGAGCGTGTTTGAACATAATCTCAAATGAAGAATTGTGATGTGTGACGGGGGAAGGTAATCAATTTATGAGAAAGGTGCTTGTGAGGAAGGCGTCATCCCAATATTTATGGGGTATGGAAGAGACAACTAAGAGAGAGAGACTCATCTTGACAATGTGATGGTGTTTATGCTCCACTGTCCCATTTTGTTAATGGGTATAAGGCCAGGCCAATCTGTGAGATATTTGAAATTTGGAGAGGACAGGGGTAAGTGGTCAAAATTCGCCACCCCAATCAGACTACAAAGCTTTTATTTTATGATCAAATAGATGTTCAAAATGAGTTTTGAATGTGAAAAATACCAAGAGAATATCATATTTATTTTGTACGGAAAAAAGCCAAACAAATTTGTTAGAATCATCAACAAAGGAAATATAGTGCTTATTATTACTAGCAGATGCTGTGGAGGAAGGTCCCCAAACATTGGTAAAAATAAGTTCTAATGGAAATGTAGAAATATATGGGGATTGGGGAAAAGGAAGAACATGACTTTTGCCCATTTGAGAAGCATTACATACGGACTGACTCTGACAATTATTGTCTGCAGATAAATTATGTTGAGAAATTACTTGAAGAAGAATACGAGCAGAGGGATGATCGAGGTGTTGTTGCCAATTGTTGAAGGAGGTGCAGACACCAAGACAGGCAGATGGTATAAAGCTGAATTGGTAGAGGTGAGATGATATAGGCCATTTTTACTCTGACCGTGCAGAAGAGTTACCCTTGTGGTTGAGTCCTTGACGAGGGTGAAACTCAAAGTAAACATGATTGTCACAAGTAAATTGGTGAATGGAGAGAAGGTTTATTTTATTTTATTTGAGGAACATGTAGCAGATTATTCAATTTAAACTGACGATTACCAAATAAATGGGCAGAACCAATGTGATGAATATTCAAACCTTGGCCATTGTTGACATGAATTTGATCCAGGCCAGAGTATGTATCAGCTTGAATGTTAAGGTTCTAAAATTTAGATGTCATATGGTGTATAGCACCTATGTCTGGATACTAAGAGAGATCAAAAGGATTTTGACGGGCGTTAACATAAGTAGACATGGAAGATTGGTCGTCACTGTTGTATGAGTGATCAAAATTGTGGTAGCACTTAAGGGTTGTGTGACCATATTTGTTGCAAACTTGGCATAGTGGGCGGTTGTTGGATGTAGGGGTGGAGTTAGAATTAGGGGAATGTCCAAGACCACGCCCCCTACCTCGGCCACAACCATATGAGGGGAATCGCTGAGAAGAATTGGAATCGCCAGGGGAGAGGCGAGAAGGATTGCCATGACTTTGAGGTGTGTGAGTTGCAACCTGGGCTGAAGGAGTGCCAAGATCAACAATAATGGTCTGCTGTTCAAGCTGCTGTTCAAGCTGCTGTTCATTGGTCAATAAGTGGCCATAGAGCTCATTAAGAGTCATGGGTTCAGCTCGTGTGGTCACAGATGTGACAAGAGAATCATATTCAGAGCTGAGACCAGAGAGAAGATAGGTGGTAATCTCAGATTTTGGGAGAGGATGACCAACAATAGCAAGTGTATCAGTTAGGAGTTTCACCTTTTGGAAATAATCAGTAATGGACAAGCTACCTTTTTAATAGTGGAGAGTTGTGGCCTGTAATGTACAATCCTAGCTTGGGAGTGAGCTAAGAACATAGCCTCAAGCAGTTTCCAAACTTCTCGAGAGGTGGAGAGGCCCACAATGTGAGACAAAATGGTTTTTAAGAGGGAAGAAATGATAAGTGTTTAGGATGATTTGGTCCTATTGGACCCACTAAAGATATGCATAATTGGGTATGGTGGTGGTTGCTGCATGCTAATTGGGAATTGTGGGACGGGGTGGGGAAATTGACCCATCCAGATAGCTAAAGAGGTCCTGGCCACACAGATAAGGGATCAATTGTGCCTTCCATAGGAGATAGTTCTCTCGAGCGAGCTTTAAGGTGATGACATGGTGGAGGTTAGTGAGGGAGGAGGAAGGAGTGGAGGTGGGTGGTGTGATTGTGGAGGAACTGGAGGAGTCTGCCATTGGTCGTTTGTCAATGGCTCTTGATACCATATAGAAATATAAAGTAGAGAAATAATGAATTGGCTTTCCACTAACTTTTGTGGTTTAGTCATACTCTTCATTTATAGAAATCAGTCAGTGTTTTTATCAAACACGTTTCATGTAAGTGCAAATCTAGATTACAAGTAGTTGAGTTGAACTCTATTAGAAATCTATTACAATTAGACAGAACCAAAATAGAAAATACAACAGCAAAATATAATCTTCTTATGATATGCCTCATCCTTTCTCGTTGTGTTTATCCTTATCTCTTTGTGGCTTTGCTCTGGTTGAGTTTGAGATGGATTCTATTTCAATATTGATATATTCATATAGGGCTTTCATATGCTTAAGATGAAGTAAGGCCACTTGTGAGTGTGATAACTGTCAAAATGTTGTCTCAAAATGTCACTCAATGTCAAGATTGCTCTCCTTGCATTCTCTCTCCAGTTCCTCACAATACACGTTTTATGTTTGCAAAGTGGAAGGTAATGAGAGGAAAAACTGAAAAGGGATAATAAATTTATAACTCCCATATTTCATAGACCCTGCTTTAGTAAAATTCAATGCATATTAGAAGTTAGGGGTGTAATCGGTCCGGTTCGGTCCGATTTTAGACATATTTTATAACCGAACCAATATATGCCGGTTTTGAGATTTGAAAAATCGATACCGCACCGGTTACACCCTTAAACCGGTACCTCCAGTTCGATTTTTCCAGTATATTATAATATAGTATATATATTTTAGTATGTAATAATATAATGATAATATATTGAAGTATATTATAATTCAATTCACAATATGCCTCTGAAATTACTAATTGCATCAAAGTGGACGCTCGAACTTTCAAAACCTCTCAATCCTCCCATTTCGTCTATCAGTAGCGTTAAATCTAATAAAAATTCACTGTAAATATGTAATTTTTATCTAATTTATTATCATTAACCATATAAAATATAAAATAATATATGCTATCAATTAATAATAAATCATTCATCATTAACCATATATAAAATTATTTTATACCTAAGTTGCAAGCAATTATGAATAATTTATATATACAATGAAACTATTTGATATTCATTAACCATATATAAATTAATATAAAAAATTATTTAATGATTTATGATTTATTATTAATTGATATCATATATTATTTTATATTTTATATGGTCAATGATAATAAATTAGATGAAAATTATATTTTTACAGTGAATGTTATGCACATGAGCAGCATGCACAATGAATTTCCGTTAGATTTAACACTGTTGGTAGATGGAAGGGGGGATTAAAAAATTTTGAAAGTTCGAGGGGCCAATTTGATGCAATTAGTAGTTTCGGAGGCATATTGTGAATTGAGTGAAAGTTTGAGGGGGTAAAGTTTAATTAACCCTATATTATAATATATAGTGATATAAGTTTAGTATAACTACTAATACAATAGACTATAGTGATAATATATAGTTATTTATATATGATTTTAAAATTTAATATTATATTAATTAGTAATTTATCATATAATACAAAATTATTTTATATATAATTATATATATTATATATAAAAATTATATATAATATAAAAAATTATATAAAAAATATTTTATACAATATTAAAAACTAATATATATATATATGAATTAGTTTGGTCCGGTTTTTGAAAAAGAAAAATTGGAATCGGATCGATTTTGATCAATTTTGAGAAAAATAAAACCGGTATTGAACCTGACCGAACCTGGTACCAAACCAAACCCACTGATTAGATCCAATCCGATCCGATTTGTTTGCCGATTCACCGGTTTTTTTTTTCCCAAAACTTGAGGTTTTTATTGTGCAACAGTTAACTCTTAATTCAATTAGGGCCTAAAGCTCAGTTCTGCATTATTGAATGTAAAAAATAAAAAAATAAAAAATCTTGATTATACACTTATTACTTCATCAGCATTCGTTACCTTCTTGAAACAATAATTGAAGTTATTTATTTTAATGTTTTTGTTGTCAGCAAACAGTGATCTAACAAGGATTCTCTTAAATTCTGATATATGTCAATCTCAGTTTTTGGGCTAAATAGTGTAAGGCACTGCATATAATCACTCTTGAGTTTTAATGATTTTCATTGGATTTTATGTTATTGCTATATCTATTAATATTGTTCTCATTGTTATCAAATTAGGAAAACAAGAATCTATAATTACCATTAGGGTCATGCTGCTGTGCGGCCCAGTTTTTACTCATGGATTTGACCTTTAGTTCATTCTGTTTTTTTTTTTTTTTTTTCTTAAAAAATGTTTTTAAAAATATTTTAAAAAAAATACACACACAAATTCACTAATAATATTTTAAACATTAAAAAATAATAATAAAATAAAAATAAAATATACTTGCAGTCAAACCCAAAAAATACGCATTTTCCTTACCACTATATGCTTCTTATGATCATATTGTAAAAGAGTGTTGAAGGGCTTTGCAGTCAATAACAAGGCAAGATCAGGAAAAATAAATTCAGGTAATCGACATGTAAATTGATCATTTTTAGAATTACTCCTTTAGTTTTCTCCAACTCCATCTATACTACTGGCTGTTGTACAAAAATGAAAATTAAGTTCTTTTTTTCTCCCTTTTTGTAGAAGTACAATAAATCGAACGTTTATTTAAATAGAGCTTTCCTTCTTTCTAGATTTTTAAAAGACGGTTAAGCTTCCGTTATTTAGATAGTGAGATGAGATGAGATAATTTTAGATAAAAGTTAAAAATTAAATAAAATATTATTAAAATATTATTTTTTAATATTATTATTATTTTAAAATTTGAAAAAAATTAGATTTTTTATTATATTTTGTGCAAAAATTTAAAAAAATTATAATAATGAATTGAGTTAAGATAAGATGAGATAGGTTGAGATGGTTTCTTAATACAAATCATCATGTATCTATTATTTTTATACTATATATAATTTCTCATTATTTCTTCTTTCTTCTTTATTGATTTACTTATCATCATCCCACGGATCTATCTAAAAATGTGCGTGGAGTTCACTATTAAAATAAATAATTTTTTTTTAATACATTTCATATTCATCACTATTTTTTAAAGAAAGTGTACAAATTTGTACCTTTTAGATGGCAAATGTCATTTTTATTACTTGCAAGGAAAAAGGTAATACATAATCATTACTTTTAAAAAGCAAGACTTTCCCGATAGAAAGCGTTGCATGCGGGGAGAGAGAGATCTTAATTCCATGTATCCCGGTTAAGTAATCCCCGCCGTTAGCTTCCACCCAGACAAAAAACGTGAGCCCCTAGTGCAAAAGGTTGCTTTACCAAGTAATATAAGGCGGGTTAGAACTTCAGTTTTTTGTGATATAAATGCACTAAAATAAAATTATTCGCCAAGAGCTTGATAGTTTGATGGCATCCCACCCCATTATTCAAAAATAAAAATAAAAAATAAAATATTCATATTTTTTTATAAGATAAGTTATCGCCAGGATTTATTTATATGATAATTATTATATGACAACAGTGGTTTTCTTATTAAAGTTCTAAATTGCTAATTATAATTTATAAATTATATAAAATATATTATCATTTAAAAAAAAAATCTCAATATATTGATTCCCAAACCATTGACAACAAGTGAGTGATACAATAATCTTCTGACTTCTTCAAATTCTTTACATCTATTTTGTATTCAGCAAATGTTTGTGCAGTGGCTGTACCTAATTAATTAAAGCTTATGAGGGGTCTGTAAATAAATAAATAAATGAGATATGGGTCCTCAATGATGATTCAGCCCTGTTTCTATTACATGATCAGGATATCCATTATTTTATTTGGCAGTCCTTCTCTTCTTTGAATATTCACAAAAATGGCAGGGTTTCGGTATATTCCTCAAATAATTCGATTAACTTGGTGTTCAAAAGAGAGAGAGAGAGAGAGTCAAATGAATATATTATAATTATTATTATTATTTTTTATTACTAAATAATTAAATAGGTTTCATATTTACAAATTTTATAGGAAGCAATTACAATATTATCTTTCATACGTAGAAAGAAAACCGATGAAAATTCTCTAGAGTTCTTGTCTGAATTCTAGGGACTAGGCTCTAGGGTGTTTTATATAGCACATAGATATACAGTCTTATCATATTTATTAAACAATAAAATATTGTTTGAAAAATTCGCATACGTAATAATAAATATTGTAGAGAATATATGTCATAACCTATCTCTCTACTATGCTTAAATCATATGGCTTGAATAGAAGAAGATTCATGTTGCCTTTACTATATTATCTTCTCAATGCATTACATAAGACGTCTTAAGCCTCAAGTTATTACCCGAGCTTAAAGGACAAATGTGAAAGAGAGATAGACACATAAAATAGACCTTAGAACATTTATTGCTCTATATATAAATATTTAAGACATCATTAAATGAGCAATTAAAGTTTATTTTTCGTCCATTTGACATCTTCTAGTTTGAGTACTAAGAATCAAGTTTTTTATTATTTTATTATTATTTTTTTACTAATATTCAATATTTTTTTTTCTCTTTTGAATTAAGTTTGAAAAATTAAACACAACTATATCATATGAAATGAACTAGCCAATTAAAAAAAAGAACTCAATAACCAAAGGAAAAAACAATATTCATGAAAAAGAAATCAGAATAAAGATATCAAGCTTGATTACTTGTAAGTCAAGCTATTAAAGATTAAAATAGAACAAACAAATGGTGGCAGTTCACCATAGATTTAAAAAAAAAAAAAAAAATCCCACTATGATTTTGGCCCCTGTTCATCACTCTGATCCCATCACAAAAGTTAGGCATAAAAAATGAAAGGGGCAATAACTGGCTTAAATTTTTTAAATTATCCATTGAAGTAAATATATTTTTCTTTATCTAATGTCACAAAAGCTAATCATCACTCAATCAAGTTGACCTGCCTAATTTCAAGATTTTCCAGCAACCAAGTTCCCAGGCTAGCTTTTCCACCAACCGTCCTATGCCACGTGTATGCCTCTCTCTATGCCCACATGTCGGAACAAATGAAACAGGGCCCACATTCGTAGAGGTTTAATGAAACTTAATCAAGCTGAGTTATATTAATCTAATCTAATTATAATGGTCAAGCTTTAACACATGGAGGCACGGTACTGGCTGATGAGGACAGAGAGCGGCGGCACTGTCTAAATCCAAAATTTCCTACTATGACGTGGCGGATATGGTTTTTGACTGTTCAAACGAATTTGAGCCGTTGATTTCGAGGTTCCTCCGAACGGCTGAAATTCCCCATTACCCGCCCATAATAATGTCAGCCGTCAGGCACCCACCTATCCATATATTTGAGGGCTAATGCTAGGGATTTTTTTTTTTTTTTTCCATTTGATTTCTCTCTCTCGTTCTTCTTTTTTTCCCGTTAAGGAAAGGATACTATGGTAATTCTAAAGTCTATATAGCAACTTTCCACAATTAGATACTGAGAAAAGGACCAATATAGCATAAATCACTATTATCCCGATCGATCTAGGCATTATATTCAATGTATCAGCCCAAAGTTGTAGAAAAAAAGAAGAAGAAAAAAACCACTTGAAACTTACATACATAGATATAGTCAAATTTATATGCAAACAAGGATGCATAATATTTATCAAACCCAAGTGCGATGGAAAACTAACTAGCTAACTATATGGAAGCTAAAACAATTGAAGAACTCAAATGGTGCATGCATGAATTCTTGATATTGAAATTGTCCCTTGACTCTAGAGTTCTAATATTGAATATGCATGTTTCTCTCACCTATTATTTACACTAGTACTCTAAGCCTAACACTTGTAATATTGTTGATGTGATAGATATCTACGCCCTTGTTACACAAGTATTCACTACAAGAAAAACAGGTATTTGTAATATTTTTTTATGACAAAAATGATTATTTGTAACAAAAACAAACTCATTTTAACTGGAAATAGTCATTACGTTAAAAATAGCTGGTCGCAAATTAACAGTTTTCTTATAGTGATTACGCCATCAGTGTATGTTGTAAATAGAGTTTTTCATATAAATATGTTGTAAGATACTCAACATTTCTAAGCATTTTTGTTGTTACCCAACATTTAAAATTTGTACACAAAAACTTCCAATCGGGCATTATTATGAATATTACACTTTATAAATGCCTAATAAATCAGAAATTAATCTGAGTTTATGTAATCCTAAAGGAACATTCAATTTCCCAGACATGAAAAGGAAGGCTAGGGCCTTGTCCAAGTGCATTGTAATATGTAGATTTAGTTTGGCATTTACTGTGGTTATTATTGTGCATAATATACACGTGATAACTATGCATTTGCTCATCAACTGTTTACAACATGTTGGCCGGAGCTAAGATTGCCGGAAATTTTGATTTATTCCAAAAAGGCCATGTACGCACTTATAGTTATTACATGCTAAAGAGACACGTGGCAGCTTTTAAAATAAGTTGGAGGAAGTTTCCCGG
This sequence comes from Pterocarya stenoptera, assembly GCA_003123785.1. Taxonomy (NCBI): domain Eukaryota; kingdom Viridiplantae; phylum Streptophyta; class Magnoliopsida; order Fagales; family Juglandaceae; genus Pterocarya; species Pterocarya stenoptera. The sequence goes on along the minus strand of QEOT01002350.1, from coordinate 244,689 downwards.
CCCCCATCCCAATTTGGAGTTCGGAGGAGAACTTTGTCCTCTTATTAGAGTCATCATGTGTAGCATATACATACTGCGTCTATGTATGTTTCTTTTCCTAATTTTCAAAGCTTGGAATCTACCTATGACCTAAACATTCACCACTCACTTTGATTTGGTCGAAGTTTGGATGTGGTAGAGAAAATATGTTGGAAAAATTAAAAAAAAAAATTAAAGAAAAAATGTAATAGACATAATAATAAAATGAATTGATGTGGTTTGGCCATAATATATTTAAAATGGCTATGATTTCTTTCACACGAGCAATACTATTCTGTATCTTGGCTTTAGTCTTTTTTAATTATACTTACTGGTGTGACACATATATTTAAGTTACATCTACAGATATGATTAGAGATAATAAAATATAAGATAAAGAACATCATTTATCTTTTCACATCGACAATTATACACTTCCTATGAAGGGAATCCAGCCACTTATCCACCCATGGAGATCAGTGGATGGTTCTCGGTTCTCCTCCATTTACATCAGTAGTTTTCCATACTAGTTAGAGGGGTTGTAAGGACCACTCTCGATCTGTTCTTTAAGTTATCTTAATCTTGGCCTATTGGAGTAAAAATGGAGGAGGCAAGGATATATGAGGTAGTCTGCATGCGTAGCAATAAAGGGTTGCCAAGTACTACAACAATCTACTGAAGTCATGATGACCAAATTAAGAAGCTAGGGCAATTAAGCTTTACTCCTCATGACCATGAGTCTTACCATCTCCATCGAGACGCAATTAGAGAGGCCGAAGGCACTCCCTGATCGAACCCTTTTCATCATGTGAATTTGCATTTAATTTACCACTTTGAATGCAGCTTGCTTTGAAATGGTGCACAAGACTAACACTTCTTAAATAACCACACGTACAATATTAACTTAGAGGACAAACTTTCATTGCTTCACTTGTAGGTATTCATTGCTTGGGAAGTGCCAAATCATCAACTGACCTATTAAGAAACGTTAGATACAGTCCTATGATGTGCAAACACTGCACACTCTCTTTAAAAAAAATTAGAGTCCTTCATTTAAAAATAATAATTTTTCTTTTATGTGGGTCTCATGTTAATTACCCACTTTTTAAAAAAAAAAAAAAATTAGTGCATATGACTTATACGAATAGAATTATTATCGGAGATCTAGGGCCAACTTAATTAATATGTAGATCATCTCATGATTTTGAGAATAAAAAATTGGTCATCATTGAAAAGAGGCACCCCCAGTCCCCCACAAGATTTGGATCCATTCAGGAGGATGAGTTATAATGGAAAATAAATGGTGTCCATGAAAGCAACATTATTGCCTTTTGATGTTTTATTGAAACGACACGACCATCTTAATCCAATCGATCCCTTGATAATAGATCGGACAATTTTGCTTATCAAGCAGTAACAGATTGTCTAATAATATCTTCAATTTATTTGTTCTACCTAACCACTTAATTGTCCCTTCACACAAAACACTTCATTGCTTGTAAATCAACCTTGCAATTAAAATTTGAAGGATTTTTTCCTTTTTATTAATTAGTGGACCCTCCAAAGAGACATGTACACATATATACACACGGTTTACAAGTAAGACTATATATATATAATATGATTGACTCTTATGCCTTTGAGTACTGTAATTTACTAGTCAGTATGCAAACACATTACTTACTGTAAGATCTATTACAGTTTCAAGAAAAATAAAAACACCAAAACTTTTTTATGCGATACGATGTTAGGGTGTTATTTGATATTTGATGCGTTGATAAACAGGCTTGCAAATATATATATATATATATATATATTTTCTTTCTATATAACCCTTTGGAATAAAATCAAGATCTTTTGGATCAATTAGCACCACTTTAGTTTCTCACTAAAAGAACCAATGATCGAATCCCCCATCTCCCATATATAAATATATATATATAAACTCTTTGGAATAAAATGTTCGAAAAGAATCATATTTTCATGTTCTAGCTCAGCCTAAACAAAGGATATCCTCCTTCAAAGTGTCACTTTTCATACAAATTGCATGAAAAAATTATCTTTGCAAAGTGGGTTTGGAGCCATTTTCAAAGATCTCTCTCTCTCTCTCTCTCTCTCTCTCTCTCACACAGAAAATAGAAGGAAAATTGTGGGGTCATATAGGTCATTTTGGGGTTGAATAAAGTGAACTTCTAACTAATTTTTGGAAAGCTTGAGAGAGAGGCTAGTACATCTTCTTCTATGCATTCACACTCAAAACAGCTGTTATTCATTTCGACAAACAAAGAAGATTTCTTTGGGAAAGCCCCCTTTTTTATTTTATTTTTACACAGCACAAAAGAAGAAAAAGATAGATTATATTCTGAGCTTTTTCAACTCCCTTCAGTCTTCATTGATAACAACCCTGCACGTTGGTAAAACACAAGAAAGAAATCACCATTAACGTAAGCTGTGACAATGAATCCTACCTGGCCCTCTCATCTTCTTCCTATCTCTTGAAAGTTGCATTTCATTACTTTATTAATAAATATTATTTATTTATTGCATCTGCTATTCTCAGATTTTACATGCGTGGTTATGACAGATGAATTGTCTTTGGTCCAGATCTTGGAAGAATGGAATTATTACCAGAGAAAAGTTAAACCCAAAGCTAAAACAACCTACCCAGGTTGCGTTACATCCCACGTTTCTTTCTCTCCAAACACCAGTATTTAAGGAGCCTGTGTTTCTCATTCTGCCTTTTTCATTAATATCTCCATCTTTCAGGTTTGCAACCTTTTTCAGTTCTATAGCTTCCCTCTTTTTTCCTCTCTATCCCTAACTTTTTTCTTTTCACCTTCCAAACCTTTTCTTCAAGCTTTTTGGTTTTTTGTTTGTCCTCTCAACAATATTCTCTGTATCCAATCTCTTCGGGTTTTGTTTTTCTCTGTTAACGTGTCCTGATCCCAAGGGATTTGCGGAGGCTGGTTTTTCTTTCTGTCCATATAAGTCTCTCAGGTAGGAGCCGAGGCTGAATTCTGTATACTACTACTTGTTTTCATCAAATCCCTGGTTCTGAAAGCAGGGTTTTCAGATAAGAAAGAAAGCAATAGGGTTTTCAGGTTTCCAAGAAATGGAAAACGTTTCAGAGGTTTACAAGGAAGAAGAACAGATGGATTTGCCACCAGGATTCCGATTCCATCCAACTGATGAAGAGCTCATTAGTCACTACCTGCTCAACAGAGTTACAGATAGCAGATTCTCTGCCAGAGCAATTGGAGACGTGGATTTGAACAAGTCTGAGCCTTGGGAATTGCCATGTAAGTTTGCTGCTAAAACCGGTTTCCATGCTTATTTTTCTCTGATTTCTCTTCTAAAGTGATGATAATGTTGAACTTGGGTCATTTTGGATGTAGGGAAAGCGAAAATGGGAGAGAAAGAATGGTACTTTTTCTGCGTGAGAGACAGAAAGTACCCAACTGGATTGAGGACTAACAGGGCCACGGAAGCTGGTTATTGGAAAGCCACGGGGAAAGACAAGGAGATATACAGAGGCAAAGCCCTGGTTGGGATGAAGAAAACCCTTGTTTTTTACAAGGGTAGAGCACCTAAAGGAGAGAAAACCAACTGGGTTATGCACGAATACAGATTGGAGGGTAAATTCTCAGTCCACAACCTCCCCAAAACTGCAAAGGTACCTCTTCCACTCTGTTTCCCCTGTTTTTCTTTACTCTTTACCCCCTGCTTTATTTATTGATCATGTGTTTTTTGAATTGCAGAATGAATGGGTGATATGTAGGGTATTTGAAAAGACTTCTGGAGGGAAGAAAATCCATATCCCTGGCATAGTTGGATTAGGCTCATTTGGTGGTGAATTGGGTCCTCCTAATCTTCCACCACTAATGGATTCTTCCCCTTATAATGGCAATAACACCAAGCCTTTTGCTGAATCCACTTACGTGCCCTGCTTCTCCAACCTCATGGATGCTCAAAGAAACCAACAAGGGATGGTCGGTTCCTTCAACGATTCTCTGTATGGAGTTTCCTCGAATCCCACTGATATTCTTCCAAGAATCCCACTTTCAAGCTCCTTCTATCCCACTCAAACCACTCCAATTCCTCCAAATCTCCAATTCCAAGGCTCTGTTACAATGCAAGACCACGCATACCTAAGGGCCATACTTGGAAATCAAGGATCAATCTTGAGGCAGAGTTTCAAAACAGAGAGGGAGATTGGTAGTGCTTCACAGGAAACTGTCCTGACTACTGATGTGAATGCCGAAATCTCTTCGGTCATGTCAAATCTCGAAATGGGTAGGAGGCCATTTCAAGAGGCCCCATCTACCTCAGCTGGGCCAGAAGACCTTGACATTTTGTGGAATTATTGAAAAATAAAACATGAGAGAAATCAGAAGAAAGATGTAACTGAGGAGGTGATAGCAGAAAGAGGAAGAGCAGCAGCTTGAGTTACTATTATTGCTTTTGAATTTGATGGTGTGAANCTTTTCTCAATTGTTGTTCTTTATGTTTTGTTGTTTGGTTATGTTTGGGGGCAAAGATGAGAAATCTCATCTTTATCTCATCTCATCTCATCATTACATCTTTTTTAAATCTCCATATAAAATATAATAAACAATTCAACTTTTTCAAATTCTAATTCAACTTTTTTAAATCTCAAAACAATAACAATATTAAAAAATAATATTTTAAACTTTCATCTTAACAATATTCACAAAATTTTCAAAAATTCTCATCTTATCTCAACATCCAAACCTAACCTAGTCATTTGCTTGGATGCAAAAATGGGTGACATGAGAGAATTTGATTCGGTAGGTGGCCAGGCCGAAAAAAACAAAAAAAAAAAAGATCTTTATTTTGTATAAAATTTAAAAAGAAATTAAGACAATTGCATTTAGTCACGTGGATTGATGAAATTCACGGCCAAACTCATATTATAAAATCGATTATATAAAAGAAGATTACTCATTTTTTATAAACATGTCCAAGACTTTATCTACAGGCAATATGAAATTATTCTACAAGATAGATATTACTGCTTACATCACCAAGAACACAAGTTTCATTCTCTGAATCAAGTCCTCAAGTTTGGAATTTTTCAATACTTCGTTGTGGGGTCGAACCAGAATATGCTTCATTTGACAAAATCTCTCCCTCTCTCTGAGCCTCGTGGAGGCAACACCGCACGCGCAAACTGTGATGGATACACAAACATTAATAAATACATCTTTTTTCCTTATCCACGGAGGACAGATAACAGATTCATTAATTAAAAAAGCTGCAACTTTGTTGTTCCATGTTTGAGTTCCATCTTCACACTCCTATCAGACAAATTTATAGGTTTGAATGGAATGGATATAGAGCAAAGTCAATAGATAATCATGACTTTACTCATTTAATTATTGTTCAAAGAGCTTTTCCCAAAAACTTCATCCCAGGGAGGAAGAAGAACAGATGTTAGGATTGTTTATGTATTCAGTATTACTCATATTTTAATAAATGAAGAAGAAATTTCTAAGCCGAACATATATCATAAACCGGTTCTATAAGAGAGGATTGTTTATTTCTTATAAACATATCCAAGACCTTGATCACAAATAATGTGAGATTATTTCTCAACAATAAACATCCAAAAATCATTTAATATTATTTTTGCAAAGATAAAATTGAATTGGTTACTATCTAAGTTTATTTTAAAAATATGTTTTGTAATTTTGTTAGGCTTAATTAATTATTGCTGTTTTCTTCATGCTGCGTTGTGATGCTTTTGGAAGAGAGAATAAACCCTTTTTTTTTTCTTTGAACTTTTCTCCACCTTACAGAAAGACCACGTATTATTAACCTAACACTTTTGTTTTTGGTGCAATTATAAAAATATTAATGAAGTGAGTTTATTTGACCAATCTACTTCTATTTTTCCATGCTTTTATTGTTCGCAGGTTATATCTTCAACAATAACGTTGAAGATGTGGAGCTAAAAGGAATAAAAAATTGCCATGCGAATGCAAGATTGATAGAGCTTGTCCTTGCTCGTTGCTCACCATCGTGCTGTCGGCAATAACGAAACTAGGAATTTGTTATAATGAAATCAGAAAAGTTAAAACTATAATAAAATATTTTTTATTCTATTAATTTTTAATCAAAATAATCTATAAAATCAAAATAATTTTATAAATGGAGTCAAGATAATGTTTTAAAGAAGAGTCAACGCAAGGTTAGATTAATATAATCCTATTAAATCATAAAAAATTAATATATATATTAATTTTTTTCAAACTTTAGGAGTGCCATAGCCCCCCTGCCCCTTCATAGATCCGCCGCTGATTGTCAATATATTTTTTCACTTCTGGCACAAGTAAACAGTTTTTTATCACCCGATTTATAATATGTTGCTTACCTGGCTCTTGAACTAGTTGCCCTCTCCATTAAAAAAAAAAAAAAAAAAAATCACCCCTTGAATTATATTCAGATTTTAGAGTAAGAGAGATAGACATATGTCATTTACTACAACTAGAGAGATTCGTAGGCCAGGCAACAATAAATGTTATATGATCTACCTCATACGTCTTTTTTTCATCTCGTTTAAATCCTAGAATTCCAACATGAACTATGCTTAAACCCATGATTTTCAATCGAAAAAATCTATCTACAAGTTAGCTTATAGAAATAATCAACACACTGCATGTTGACGTGAAAGCCTTTCACACCAATATATATGAAAAAAAGTATTAATATTTTAATTTTTTTTACAACCATAACGTATGTATTACGAGTAGTGTGTTTACACAGCAACTCGTATATATAATAATTGGTTAAATTCTTCATTAATTATTTATTTATAATAATCCAAATATTATTAATAGCAATAACCAATGATCTGCAAGTCTCCCCTCACTATATATTCTCTTCTCATTTATTAATTCTTTCAATTTGTCCACTTCACATCATCCATTTGGGATTCTAAGCTGTACAGCATGATATGAGAATATACATGACATTGTATCCTGATATTGATTGTTTTTTATTTATTTATTTATTATTATTATTATTACACAGAAATTTGGTACTGCTTTTAGTTCCGGCACATGATCAAATTTGTCCTCTTTGAGCAATTTAAGTCCTGCACGTAACAGTCCTCAACCATATGACAATGGAGAATATTTGTCGTTTACAAACTTTGTTTGTCCTCTATCCTCTTAATACACCAATTTTATATTATAAAAACTTCCCAATTATCCTCTTCCTTTAACCAATTAAACTTGCCACATCAAGTACTAATACCTAATTCCACTCTATTAATTTTGTGTTTGGATAATGAGATATTCTGTGAATAATAATAAAAAAGTAATGATATAATATTGAATAGTAGTGAAAAGTAAATAAAAACTAATAATAAAATAGTAAATAGCAGTGAAATATTCTCAGAATGCCTTAGAATATCTCAGTATCCAAACTAAACTAATTGTAGGCAGTTTCATTTAGAAAAATTATTTGTAAGTTTGCTTATTGACAAATCATATACATTTTTGTGAACTGATATATTTATGAATATCAGACTGATATATATATGAGTAATTTGTGGATTCTTATTAAGGTATTTGTAGTTCAAATTATGTTTATTAGATGGATTTGAACTTAAAATACCACAAAATAACTTACTCAAGAGGTGTAACCTAACCATTAGAATTTTCTTTCCTCCCCCACTTGATTATAGTGGTTAAATAATGGTTATGGCCCTCATGGGGTTGGTATTATTTTCAAATAGGAGTACCTACCATTTCTTTTCATTGGAAATACAAGTCTTATCAGATTGGGAAATGTATTAATAATAATAATAATAATAATAATAATAATAATAATAATAATAAGCAAGTGTATTTAGGGATGAAAAAATTTAAAAACGTTTGTTTTGGGGGGTATTTCATTTTGGCTTTTGAAAACCTGAAGGGCCCACCCTCACCTGACCTTTTAACGGGACTGAGTTGCTGGCTATGTCCTACATCCATGAGGTCACATCTTGGAGAGGGGTTAGGCCCCTTTTTTAACGGTTTACACGTAAGCTGAAGGGGTCCTACTACAATTCCCGCGTGGTGTACGTCACTAATTGGCCAATTAGTAGGGCGTTCTGGCCGTCCACATCCTGCCACGTGTTCCTTGCGTAGAGTGGATCCCATCCCCCAACTAGATCCTCCTAACTAACGGCATTTCAGGAGAAAATTCTCTAATATTATTTTAAGTTTTGAGGGATAGACGGGGGTGGAATTAGACAGTTCAATTTGGATGGATAAAATTATAATTTTCTTTGGGGAGGCAAAATTAATTTGGGTAGTTGAGACACCAATAGTATAGTAGCAATGTTTTAAATTCTGGTTTGATGTCATTTCGATTTAAATGCTTGCTAGAATATAATATTTCGGTACGATGCATGTACCCAATATATGGATTAAATATATATATTGAACTTATAACTAATCAAATAAATATATGTATATGTAAGTATGCATTATGCATGTGTGTGTATATATATATATGTATATATATATATGGAAGATTTGGCAATTTATAAAATGAATATTAGTTGAAAACATTAAAAAAAAAGTAGAGATATTTGTGTTAAAAGATAATATTAAAAAAAGTCACAAACTTGAGTCGAAACACAAAAAAATAAAAAATAAAAACTAAAAGAGTAAATAAATTATTAAAAATAATTATATCTAAAAAAAAAAAAGAGAGAATGAGAGAACATGTTTAGAATTACAAAAACAAAATATAATTATATAAATATCTTTTAGAATTTCGAATTAATTAAACACCGTCTAAATTTATTATAATTTATAAAAGTGCCATCTAAACTCAAGAAAATTATAAAAATGACATTAAAACAGTTCGGAACGAAATAGTGCCCGAAATGCTAATTCCAATCAGAATGGTCAAGACGGGCTAGGACGAACAAGAATTTGAAACAAAAATGAATGAGGATATATAGTGTATCGGGTACTATACCCGAACGAAAAATGTCAGCCTAAACAATCAAAACAGAGTGGGATTGAAAATTATGATCCGTAGTTCCAAGCCTAACAATAGAGAAATGGATATTCATTATTTCTTTTGCTATCATATTCCCATTATCTTCTAATATGGCATTAAATTGTTAAAAAATTATTTATCATTCATTACTTATGAACTCATCATTTGATGCCACGTAAGATGATGATGATGATTAAGAGGACGGTGAATAGAGGTTTTACTAACAATATGCTTTCAATTTATAACTATGAAAACCATCTTTTGAAATATCACTTTTCATCTTAAATTTTGTCATATTCAATTACATACGCACTACAAGAAAAATTGATATTTGTAACTTTTTTTTTTTTTGGCTACGAAAAGGACTATTCGAGATGAAAATAGACTCATTTTAATTGAAAATAGTCATTTTACTAGAAATAATTGATTGCAAATAAACAATTTTCTTATAATGACATTAACGTAATACATTTTTAAGTAACTATCTATCTACATGGTAGCAGACATATGAAATCACTTAAAATATATCATATTTAGTAGACGGGATTTAAAATGACAAAACTTAGTATGAATAATATTGTACATATTACGCCCTTTTAAAGATAAAATACCAATTATGTCATAGTGTCCCATATTTAGAAATGAGTACTGATATGATGTCATTAAACCCACAGGTGACTATGCCACACAGCACATACGTATATAAACTAAGTTTATGATCCTCCATGTATGAAACAATTATAATATAATCATGTTTATTAGTGGCACACGCGATTAAGTTTTGTTTGTATGAAAAGATGAGTCAATTATATATGATCAGTCTCAAATGGCAGTACTACTTGTTTTGTTTTTTATGTTTTTCCTGATTTGATTCATTAATATTAGGCAACGTTATAGATAAGATTAGGAAAGATAAACCCATTATTAATTAGGTTTAGTAGTACCGTATGCATGATGATTTGGTGTCAAATTCACAGGCTTGAGAATGGTAGAGTTTTGGGTGGAAGAATAGTAATACTCTTAATTATATACTTCCACAATAGATAGGATATTTTTTTGTAATCTAAGACGTGACACATTTTTGTTTGAAAAAATTGAATTTAATTAAAGACAATGATGGTTTTCTTAAGATAAGATATTAGGTGAGGGTCAAGCTAATCCCCATTAATTTACTTATTATGTAAAGTCCATTTTTCCCTCCAAATCCACATGAAGTAGTACAAAAAGGATGGGAGACTAGCATCTTTATGTAAAGCATCTTTATCTTCTTCTTTTTTCCTTATATGTAAAGCATGTATTATATTATAAGTGATTAAGGGTGTAAAAATTAATTAGGAAACCGGAAAACCGGCTTAAACAAGCCCGAACTGGTCCAGGATCCGTTTCCTTAGTTTTAAAATCAGCTAGTACCGATCCGTTTCCAGTTCTATGCTTTTTAGGACTGGACGAACTGGAACCAGAACGGACCGGTTATATTATATATTTTCAATTAATTTTTTTAATAATATATATAATATTTTTATATTATCTATAATTTTTATATCTAATATATATAATAATATAAATTATATTATTAATGTTATTATATTATCTATAATATAAATTAATGCTTTATGTTTAAAGCATATGATCGAATAAATTTTCATGTTTAAGATTAAAATTTTATATTATAAATTATAATTTATAATATAGTAATAACATCTTATGGCTTAATAAATTATCAATATATTCCTTTTGACAAATACATAATACATTAGTAATACTAATATATATTAATATATTAATTACATTTCACTTTAATTAATTAGTATACGTTAGTATACTAATGTATATTAATATATTAATTACATTTTATGCTATAATACTTATAATACCATTAAAACCGAACCGAACCAGACCAAAACCGATAAAATCGGAGGTATCAGTATAGGAGGGTCGGTAACTAGTGTGTAATCGATTTTTGAAAATATAAAACCAGTGCATACTAGTTCGGTTCTAAATTTTGTCCAAAATCATATCAGACTGAACCGATTATACCCCCAACAAGTTTTTATAATCCTTTCAATTTTGTACAAAGATTTTCCCAAATATATCATGTACATGCAACTCAGTGCTAAATTGTGCATGCATTGTGCCATAAATGTGTACGTATAATCTCGTCTCTATATATGCAAACTATATATGATTTTGTTGAAGTTGAAATCATGTGTATTATGAATGGTTTTGAGGTCAAGAAGGATCAGGAATCTTGTCGAAAAAAAGTTTAGTTGCGGTGGCAAATCGCCTTTGTCGTCTGTGTAATGCTAGTTGTTTGCTGAAGATAAAGTCTTACGTAATAAATATGTAATAAATGCCTATTTATTTAAACAAAAATAGAGTTCCAATCATTTCAAAAGACATGCATCGATTGTCAGCTTGAGAAAATTAAAGGTTGATCGATCAGAAACCGTTCGAGTATGTCCGTATCTCTTCCTTTGTTGCCTATGATTAGCTTCACCAAAACTAATTAATCTAGAAAAAAAAAAGTGCTGAAATGTGATATAATATCCCAAAAAATTCAATAAACGGCTGGGAAACGAAGTGAAAAGGGAAAAAAATAAAAATAAAAATAAAATAAAAAAGAAGAAGAAATTGTTAACTTGAAGTTATTTAGAGCCATGCATAAACTAATATATATAAAATCGGAGGCGGAGTGTCGAAGGTGGAGCAGACTCCGACTCCGACTCCGACTTCAAAAGGAAAAAACCTTCGACAGAAGCGGAACCAGAACAGAATCCAATTCGAAGTCAGATTTTTAAATTTTGCTCATCCCAACATTAACATTAAGTAATTGGCAATCTGAAGTTATTCAGAAATGTCCAAAAAACGCAGTCACAATTAACCGAACAGCAAGAAAGATGGATTAGACGTTCATATCTGTATACCCCTTTGCTCCATATACCAGATTACATGCATGCACTCAAAAAACTGTGATGGGGACTACACACATGTGGATGATGATCATAAAAGTCTTAATCCCTGTTTGATGTTAATAGGACAAATGCACAGCAATTCCTCTTTTGACTCTCATGCAAAGATGAGAGCCAAATTACAAACCTTTCTTTTTCTCCCCCAGCTAGCTTTAGCATGGGTATTATCTTCTTCTTCTTCGTCTACTTCTTCTGATGCCTGCACTAACAAAGTCAACAGAAAGCAGAATCCGAATTGTCAAGATCCAAGCATGCATTCCATGCAATGGCAGATGGCCACGTACATACCTTAAAGAATTTCTATGGGCACGTGTGCATGCTCTATGAATTAGGCTTCCGTATGTAATCATAGATAAGTTGAAGATTTAGTAGTAGAGAAGTGTATATCTGTTTGGATAGAGATGGTTGCACACGTGTATTGATTTTCGGAGTTGTAATTATTTCTTTGCTTTTCCAGGGCCCTCCCCTCAGACTCACTGTCTGAACTGCAATGTGCTTAATTACTCACCCAATTTGAAATGATCGATGGAGATGGTACTGATGTCTCCCTCCATGTAATGTCTGTTTCTTTTGGTTGATCTTAATCACCACTGATTATCTATTTATCAAATTTCATTTATTCTTCATGTACTTTCTTTTTAGTTGAGTTGTTAGAAAATTGTTTATTTATAACTAATTATTTCTAACGAAATGATTATTTTTAATTAAAATAAATCTATTTTTATCGCAATAGTCATTTTTGTTATAAAAAATTGATCACAAATGCCCTTTTTGTAGTGGTTAAAACAACAGTAAAAAGAAAAGAAAAAGAAAAAAAAAACCAACATTATTGATGATTCTAAACTTGATTTCTTGGAATGTGATCGACTAGTGGACAGATTAATGCATGCATCACTAGCTATATATTAGAGATATAAAAAGCTGAGATATGACAGGTGGGAATTTTTTGTTTTCAATCATGGTGGGTATATGCTCCAATCAGAGTTTATATATTAAATTAACTTTATAAATCCATGATGCTTCCATAATAGAACAGTGTAGATTGTAGAACCATACCACGGGTCTCAGTAAGGGTAAAAAAGTTTTTTTTTTTTTTTTTATTATTCTTAAATATTTAAAAAAAATTCACAATATTTTTTTTAAAAAAATACTTCCTTATTATTAAGTGAAAAAAAAAAAATTTAGTACCCCATCGAATCCTGTCGGTGAGAGTAGCAGTTTTCTCCATAATAATTGTGTTTTTTTCCTCCATCACTTCATCTCTCTCTCTCTCTCTCTCTCAGTACGTAGTACTTGGGATAGGACTCTAGCGAAACATTGAAGTTATTCATGACTAGTGCTCTTAGACCAATATGAGTGGGTGATGATAGGTAATTTCATTCCAAACAGTACTTCTGGCCTGTACTTGCATAATGCTCTTGGGTTAGGTTCGACAGAGACAGCAAGTTATTTGGATGTTTAGAGGCATGCATTCGATTTCAGGGCTCTCTCTGATCTCGCATGATGATACAGACAAAGTATATCCTCAAGGAATTTCATTTCCTCTTAAAAATGGAATCTCTCTAGCTAGCTATGTAATGCATGCATGTATTCATCTCTTTTCCACCATGAAAGGGACTTTGTAAAGTTTCCGCCATCTGCATTCTCCTCTTTGTCACATTCAATTGCTCATGTGTAAAATGAGCCATCCAACTTGGAGTGGGGTACAGGCAACATTCATTGGTTTGGGGTATAAATGCTTCAGAATTGGCCCATTTCATTAATGGGGTATCTTTTTTTTATAATAATTTAATGGAAAATGGGACTTGGGTGAACTGGGTTGACATGCAACTGTGTGTACATCAGCCCATTTTTACAAAAAGAAAAAAAATTGTATAGATTAAATGCGTTGTTTAATGTGATATATTATATTATAAAAATTTTTTTATTATAAAATAGATCTAACGTATTATATTAAGAATGTGTTTGAGAACACAACTGTTCTCAAACTATTTCATTATTATTTACAAACAATTCATTATTATTTATAAACTATTAACTATTATTTCACTACTATTTATAAACTATTTCTCTATTATTCATAAATAATTTAAAATACTCTTAACATCCAAATAGAATCTAAGCCATGCGAGCGTGTAAACTTCTTTATATTATAAGTTTTGTGCATAAAGCTAACACTTCTCTACAGTCTACATGCTTGTGTGCGTATTTGCGTGTGTGTATTTATATATATATATATATATATAAATATTTGAATCATTGGTGGACAATTATTCTGCCAAATGTTTTAACCTTTTAATCCATGATGGACTAATAATAATGTATATGTCAGCTTTCTTGAGAACATTGTACCGGCAGGAGGTCCATACGCCCAATCCTAGTAACACCATTCTGGGCCCTGGCCCCATCAGCGAAATGGCAGCTCTCCCGGCCCAAGAGCCGCACGTCTCGTCTGACTTCGTTTACTCATTACAAAGTGGCTAGAAGAATTTCACTGAGATTTTTCCTCCCAACGCATCCGGTCGAGATAATAATTCTCTTTACAGTTCAATCCATCATTTTCCCAAAAATATAATGCATATTCTATCAAATTTTCAAACCACAAACACTGTCAGTTTATAAACCATGCCTAATTCAAGCATCTTTACTTAGTGTTCTCTCTCTCAACTATCTCACTACTATTCAGAAACCATCTTATTACTATTTACAAAAACTCTTATCGCATCTCATTCTCCATATACTTAATATTCATTTAGTAATTCTTGAAATTCTTTCAATTTCAATTTTGCCATTCATTTTTGGTTATTTACAATTTTGCCATTAACTTTGGCTCTTCGGGTGGCTGCCCAAATGGCGTGCACTTTTACTCTTTGCAATGCTGTGTGATCAAGGTTTTTGGCTCTCTCCAAGGGTGATAATTTTTTGTTTACGTGGTCCTAACTTGGAGACGAGCACCTTTGCTTGCTTGGTTGCCAAGAGCACTGTTGTTCGCCTTGGTATTCACTTTGGAGGCAAGCACTATTGCTCACCTGGGTGACTTTGGTTGTCATAGGTGCTTGCTTGGGGGGCGAGCAAGTTACCTCTCTCCGAGGTCAGGAGTGTTATGCTTTATCCAAGTAATATATGAGATATGATGTGACAGTGAGATGTTCATAGTGCTTTAAGCGAATTCATCATCTAGATTGTTAGATGTAATGAACGTCCTAGATGTTCTAAGTTTTTATCCCGGATAGAAAGCGCCAAAAAACCATTTTATAATGTGTTTTAAGTACAAAAAAAAAAAAAAGGATTTCCATTCTAAGTTTTCTAATGATGACTTGTGTTTGCTATGGATTTTTCTTCAATGGTTAGTCTAGAAAAGTCCAAATGGTGAGTAATGTTGTTCATCCGAGTAGAGAGCATTTTTGCTCGCCTTGGTACTCGTATGGGACAAGCACTTTTGCTCGACTTGGTGCTCGTTTGGGAGCAAACACTTTTACTCACTTGGGGGCAAGAATTTTATATTAATCTATGAGGTGATGAGCATTGTGCTGCATTTAGGTAGCATATGACATATGAAGCGGCAGTGAGATGTTCAAAGTGTTTTTACCAAATGCATCGTCCAAATTATTAGATATAATGAACCGTCTAGAACGAGTCAAATAACCAGATACAGTATGCTTTGAGTATAAAAAGAAAAAAAAAATAGAATTTCTATTCTCAATCTTCCAATGATAACTTTTGTTTTATTGTAGATTTTCCTTCAATAGTTAGTTTTGAAAAGTTCTTCTACCCCATAGTGCTTGCATGTTGGCTAGCGAGCACTTTTACTCGCTTAGTGCTCATTTAATTGTGGACTTTGGCTTTCCCTGGTGCTCGCCTAGGGGCGAGCACTATACGTTGCTCTTTGAGATAAGGAACATTACGTCCAGGTTACTCGTTGAAGCCCATACACTTTACGCTGATAACTTGCGTTTTATTGTAAGTTTTCCTTCAATAGTTAGTTTCAAAAAGTCCTTCTGCCCCCAATGGTTCTCGTCTAAGGCAAGCACTTTTGCGTTCTCGAGTGGTCGCCTTTAATGCAAGCACTTTTACTCTCTATAGTGCTCACTCGGATGGCAAGTACTTTTACTCCTTGTGGTACTTGCTAGGGGCAAGCACTTTGTCTTTCCACAATACTCAACGAGGTGGCGAGCTTCATGCTCCTTCACGTTGCTTGTTGAGGTTATGAGCATTTTTTCTCCCGTGGTACTTGCCTAGATGTGAACACTTTTATATTCTTTGTAGTGCTCGATTGAATGTGAGCATTTTTGCTATCTGTGGTGCTTACATGTGTAGTGCTTGGATGGCGCAAGCACTTTGCATTTCCTTTGAGATACAGTTTCAACCAAATACCACTCACCCAGAGACAGAGACAGAGACAAAGACAGAGATAGAGACAGAGAGAAACAATACCTCCACCTTCGTATAAAACATACACGTTATCTAAGTACTTCAAAATATAATTTATTAATGTGTTACAGAAATGTCAATCACAAAAGTATGCTAGGAAGCTATTAACGTTTGTAATTGGTTTGTTTTCAAGTCAACTTTATAATATCCTTTATTAATGAAAGAATGTGCTCCATTTATCAATATATATATAGCTTATCCTATATGGATCTTACAAAAGATATGATAATAAGTATTTTAAAATTAATAGAAATTGATTTTATGTCAACTGCATACACGTTAAAAAAGGACAAAAATGTGAATAAACACAAACATAATGAATCTTTTTAGTCATCATTCTTGATGGTATATTTGGCAACATTTAGGTGGGTGGATAAAAGGGATTTGTGTAGCATTACAACTAAAGACAAAAACAAAAACAACAAATCTACTGAAATCCAAGCAAAACTGACTGATCTATCAAAACTAAAAGAATACAAAGAAGAAATTGAAAAGAAGAATAAGAAGGCTAAAGAGGAGAAAAATGAGAATGAGGAGATGAGGAATATGAGAAGAAAAGAAAGTGGGAAAAGAAGAAGATAGATGGAGGAGAACCAAGAGGATGAGGGGAAAGAAGTAGAAGAAGATGAGGAGGAAAAGTGGAGGAGGAGAAGAAGATGATGATATTGATGATGATGAAGAATGGAATAAGATGAAAGAAATGAAGGAAAAAATTAAGATTTTTGGGTTCCTAATATAAATATAAATATTCTCTATTAGAAGCGATAATATTGAAAGGGAGAGTGTGTTATAACAAAAACAAACAATTAGTCCAAATTATACCTTATCGAAGCCATCAAAATGTTGGATATGATTGCTCTAGCAAAATTCATATGCCTTTTCTCATGATCGAACACAGGCAAAACTACATTGAAAAAGGTTTATAAGGTCAAAATATATAATAAGCATTCCATCTTTTTTATAATTGTTCTCTTAGTAATCACAATATGTTCCTTCATAGATATTACCTAAAATGCAAAAAGAAAAAACAATTGCCTTGCAAAGTAGTACTTGTATTGATAAAAAATAAAAAAATAAAAACATCTCTAGAGTCCGAAACAACAAATTTGAAGTTCCCTCCGGTAGAGACAAATAGAGAGAAATATACTTAAAAGTAAGAAACAATACATTTTTTATGCATGTAAAACTTGTACATTTTCAAGTTTTTCCTCCTAAACATGAAGATAGACCTCTACTCAAAAGTACGAAACAATACGTCCCACCTGCTTGTATAGTTTGTACTTGTCGTTCAATCACTTTAAAGAGTATCTTATCCTTATTAGGATCTCATGGAATAAATGATAATAATTATTTTTTAAATAAAAATAAATTGTGTTTCAAGTGAATTCAAGTTAAAAAGGATATACGTGTGAAAAAACACAAACAATATTGAATTTTTTGAGTAGCCATGTCAATGGTACATTTAATAACATTTAGGTGGATGGATATAAGGATTGTGTGTAGTGTTGAAATCAACACATCTAGGCAAAATCAAAACAAAAGTTAGCATATGTACCGAAAGCCAACTAAAGTTGATGTATACAAAAATCTAAAAAATCCAAGAATAAGTTGCGAAGAAGAACAATAAAGCTGTAGAGGAGAACATGGAGAAAAATGAGAAGAATAAGAGGAATAAGCAGGAGGAAGGGGAGGAGGAAGTCGGCAAAGAAGATGAAGAAGGACAAGGAGGTGGCGAAGACAATGACGGTAGAGAATGGGATAAGATGAGTGAAATGAAGGGAAAAAAAATAGGAATTTTAGGTTTATAATTATTGAAGGGGAGAGTACTGTATACTAAAAATGAACATTATAAAAAATGAACAATTAATAAAAACTTTACCTTATTGAACCCATCAAAATATTAGATATGACTACTCTAGCAAAATTTATGCAATTATTTGATGGAACAAAGTGCAAAATATAAATTAGAGCAAGGTTTATAGGACTAAAATATATAATGAGCATTCAATCTTTTTTATAATTGTCTCTTAGATATTGTATGAAAGAAAACAAAATCCATGCAAAGTAGTACATATATTGAAAAAAATACCTCTAGAGTTCGAATACAACTGCTAATTACAATTTCCTCCTAAATACAATTTCAACCGAATAAGTAATAGACACATAGTCAAATAGAGAAAGAGTGTATGAGAGAGAGAGGCCTACTCAAAAGTAAAAAACAGTACTTGTGCAATATTGAAAAAAATCATCACTAAGATCCGAATACAACTAATTAGAGTTCCCTCCTAAATACAGCTTCAAACTGAATAAGTAACACACACATAGTCATATAGAGTGTGTGAGTGAGAGAGAGAGAGAGAGAGAGAGAGAGAGCTCTACTCAAAAGTAAAAAAAATGGTATATGTGCATGCTTGTAGAACTTGTACATGTTCAAGTTTAGCTCCTCCTAGATACAGCTTCAACCGAATACAACAAACATAAAGATAGATAAATAGAGTTCTACTTAAAAGTAAGAAAAAACGCATTCGCCTACTTGCAGAACTTGTACATGTCATCCAAGTTGGACATCAGAATATTGTACAACTTCAATCCAATAAGTAACACAGACACACACATCAACATATGTGTGTATATATATATTGAGAGAGAGAGAGAAAGAGAGAGAGAGAGCTCTACTCAAAAGTAAAAAATAATACACCCATATACTTGTAGAGTTTTTTCATGTCATCCAAATACTTAAAAAAGTTGCTTATCCTTTTTAGGATATCATGGAAAAAATGACAATAATTATTTTTGAATTAATAAAAATGATCTTATGTTAGGTGAATACAAGTTAAAAAGGATAAAATTGTGAAGAAACACAAACAATAATGTCTTTAAAGTACCTATTGTCTATAGTACATGTGGTGAGATTTAGGTGGATATAAGGGTGTGTGGAGTGTTATAACCAAAATCAATAAATCTAGGCAAAATCAAAACAAAATTAGCCTATCTATCAAAAGCCAACTAAAGTTGACATATCTATCAAAATGTAAAAACTCCAAGAAGAAGTTGCAAGAAGAAAAGGCTGCAAAAGAGTAGGAGGAGAAAAATTAGAAGGAAAATAGGAATAAACGGGAGAAAAAGGAGGAAGAAGTAGACAAAAAAGATGAAGAAAAAAAGGAAGAGGAGGAGAAGAAGACGACGACGACGACGACGATAGCGATGATGATAATGGAGAATCAAAATATACACTACAACAGATAAGGTCTTTTGGGACGAGTTTCATCCCAAAAGATTATATTTATATTTTGGGACAAAAATAAAGCGTCTCAAGGTCGTCCCAATATCACTATCCCAAAAGGTATTTTGGAACTAAAATTTGCTTGACCGTTCGAACTGGTTCGAAAGACTATTTTTTTGGGACATCTGAATTTCATCCCAGAAAAGCTGTTTGAACGCCAGAAAAAATGTTAAACCGGATATGCATCCCACATGGGTGGTCGATCGATACTAGTCCGTTCGACCAAATAGACATAAGAAAACGTTCGAACAAACAAATTGATGATCAAACATAAATTATATTTTTATACTTTTACGAATTGAGTAAGCTATTCAAACGTATAATGAAAAAATCGAATGATTTTCTAATTAACGGATGTTCGAACGGTTTAATGTGATCTTCGAATGATTGTTTGCTATGTATTCTGTTCGAATGTTTAATGGATGTTCGAACGGTTAATTATTAATTTAAAACAAAATATGCATAATTAAATAATATTTAAAAAATACATTATAAATTGTTCAATACAAATAAAACTAGTCATAAGTATGAACTAAATAAATAAAATAGTAATAATAGTACTAACACTATAATCTGTATAGAACTTTATAATTAAATAAAAAAATGTATGCAAAACATAAAAATCAGTTATTTGGAGGCCTGAACTGTCGCATAAGCATCTGCATTTGGAGTTGCATATCTCTCCTGAACTCTTTGTGTTGTTTTTCTTACTGTTTCATGTGCATCTTCATGTTTCATTATTTCGCCAATTGAGCATCTAACTCATGCTGTCATGCAGTCAATTCTTTGATCTTGGAATTCGCATTCTTTAACACTATAACGGTATTTGACTTTGAGGAAAAGATAGAAGGCTCAACACAACGACTCAAACCTCTCAAATATCTTAAAAATTAACCTAGAACTAGTGTAAAAATTTCAACATCACTTGTTGAGAAATTTTGATTTGACGTAGTTTTAGCACTTAAGCCAACCATTTTTTCCTATACACAACGTAAAGAATTAATATAGTCACAAATACTCAAATATGTTTAATTAAAATAGATTATAATACTTATATAAGTTTTATACATCGAGATGAGTCCACTCTCCATTACAATCAGTATGTGATGCAACATATAATTTTGTCAGATCATAATTGGTGTCTGACTCTTGCTACAAGTGACATTGTTAAGATATAAAGTTAATATTAAAATTAGTAACTCCAAAAAACAAATTATATAAAATAAAAAAAAAAGTATAATACAAATTTCATAGAAAGGCGATAGAAAGATCTTGAGCCTGTATGATGATGAATCTTCAACTTCAATCTATTTATTTTGTTTATAGAACTTCATTCCTGCATATAAGTTGTAAATACGAAAATTATAAATAGGACACATAAAGAATTTATTTAATTTACCTTATATGATGGATCATCAAACATGTCGCA
Organism: Pterocarya stenoptera; assembly: GCA_003123785.1. Lineage (NCBI taxonomy): Eukaryota > Viridiplantae > Streptophyta > Magnoliopsida > Fagales > Juglandaceae > Pterocarya > Pterocarya stenoptera. The sequence continues at coordinate 223,535 of QEOT01002350.1, read as the reverse complement.
AAGTTTTCCCTATCGAAGGTTGGACATCCTGAAAATGATGCTAGCGTGCATCTTCCTTATTCTTGTACTTATTGTAATGCCTATAACACATCGCCTTATACTTTTAGAATGCATTACACATAAGCTTATCGACAATCTTACGCTCATCTCTCCAATTAATATTTGGTTTTAAGTCATCCTTGAAAAAATATATATACAAATATTATCACTTAGAATGTTAAGTAATATTAATATAAATTAACTATTTGAATATTACGTACCAAACAACACTTCTTTATAAACTATTTCATATCTTGTGGGCTTTATGCCATGAACTCGTAGCCGAAGATGCATAAGTCCATGTAAGAGCATCCACAAGCGATACAAGCCAAATTGTTTGTTGTCCCTCACATCTGATATATTCGTCAAGAATGTTAACCATAATCTTATCCACTTTATGATATTTCTCCAACGTCATGCTTCTAGTAGTGCCTTGACCTTGACGAGATTGTATTGTAACTATAAAATATTTAGTTTTTTACCTTGTATCAATTATCAACTATTTTAATTGAAAAAAATAAGTATTAGATTAAATATTTACCTTGTTCTGTAGATTCAGTCTTAGTGGTGAATGATTCTTATACTTTTTAATTAATTATCTTTTAAGTACTAATGTTATTTTAAGTATTAATGATTCTTATGTTTATTATTTTATCAGTATTAATTTAATTTTAAGTATTAAGAATTCTTATGTTTCTTATTTTTTAAGTATTAATTATGATTTAAGTATTACTTATTTTTTAAATATACATTATAGTTTTCAATTAATTATCTTTTAATTATTAATTTTATTTTAAGAATTAATAATTCTTATGTTTCTTATTTTTTTAAGTATTAAATATAATTTGATTTTATTTATTTTTTAATTATACTTTATAGTTTTTTAATTAATTATTTTGAAGTATTATTTTTAATTTAAGTATTACAACAAAGGAACACAACCGTTCGAACACATATAAGTCTGTTCAAACAGGAAAATACGTTCGAACGGCAAATTATAGTGTTTGAATGGTTGCAACCCAGATTCTAAACGCAAAACAGAGACAAAACACAATCACAAAAAACAAATACAATCTCAGAAAATAAATAGCAACTATATATACAAAACATGACAAGCATACCTTCAATTAATTCGAATAACAACTCCAAACACTCCAATAAACACCAACAATGTATATATAAACTATAAAATCAATAATTTGTTTGGAGATTAGTTAATGTACAAGATAGATTAACAACAACTATACATTTAATCAATACAAGTATGCAGCCCTTTTTGTAATGTGCATAGAATAAAAATTGTGTGAAGAAAAATGAGGATTTTAGAGAGAAAAAGGAGACTGTGCAAAGGAGAAGAGAGAACATGAGGGACTAATGGCGGGTTGGAAGTCTTTAAACCTTTCATTTACCATTCAAATGGAAATATTTGACCGTCAAACGTGAAAACATTTCAATGTGCATGTTTTCCCGCTTTAAAATTTTTCGAGAAAGTGTTCGAACGGTACTGAAGTATCATTCGAATGTTAGTCCACTATTTCAAAGGCGCCAAAAACCCTATAAACCGTTCGAATGTTTTTCTTCAAACATTCAATTGCTAATATAGCCTTCGAACGATATTTATATAATGTTCAAACGTTCATTGCTAAATGTTTAATTATATTTATTTTTTACATTATACATATTAAGTAATAGTATACTATAATATAGACATATATATTATACTATAATTTAATAATATAAAGAATCTTATATATTATAGTATAGTAAAGTATAGAAGAATTTATAAGATCATATGTATTATTAATCTATAATCTCATATATATAGTAATATATACTATCATATATGTTATTATACATTAGTTATTAAAAAAATTAGCCGAAGCAATATTACAAGTTTCAGATAGCGATGATGAAGAAGGCGCACGACATCCAACTAAATTATCTCCATTACAGCAACCTGCATTATCATCAGCCCATCAGACCTCTCCTTCTCAACAGGTCTCTCACTCTTATAATAACTCAGCTGCCTCTCATTCTCAAGATTACTCGCCTTATCATCTAGTATCTCTGATGGATTCCCAATACCCATTTGTACTGGAATTGGCAAATTATGACCATCAAATTATGTGATTCGAAAAGATTACTTCTTTTCCAATTAGTCAGCATGACAAATTAATGTTGTCAGGAATATTATCTCCTCAGAAGAATAAAGACAAGGAATTTTGTCTTAGATTATTGACTACACTATTCAACTAAGATTATTGTCGCCTTTCAAAATTATTATCCAAGAAAACGACAAATGACTTTGTACACACTGTTCATGTATTATTAGATTTACTGTTTGTACAAATTGATTTTCACGTGTTGGTATTATTCATGTATTATTAGAGTTACTGTGTTGTACTATTTAGTGTCTATATATAAGAGTTTGTAACAAAAGAAAGGCATTCGGAAAGCCCTCATCTGAAGCATTTTCCTCTCTCGTCCAAATCTCTTGTTCTCCTAGCTCTCCCAAACCTACTTTTTGTAAACCAACTCTCATTTTTTTCTTCATATCTTCTGCCTTCAACTCTTCTGAGAATTAGTCTCCTTGTAAGTATTATGTCTTTAATGATGTTGATTTTGTACATCTCTTTTACCTTGTTTATTTTATCATGCATATGATTAGTTATACCGCCTGTTTAATTGCTCTCATACATATGGCTGGTTATACCGCTTATTATTATTGTTAAGCTATTATTACTAACTATATATATATTATTTATTATTACCTATCTAGTTATACCGCTTATTATTATTGTTAAGCTATTATTACTAACTCTATATATTATTTATTATCATCTAAGATTTACGTCTTTGGTATCAGAGCCATTGGCAATTATATTATTATTATTATTGATATGTTATTTTATTTTACTATTTTATTGATATTTTGGATAATGTTTATGGATTATTATTTTTATGTTTCATCTTTAATAATAATAGTTTAACAATAATAATATATAGTATAAATATATTTTGATATTTTGGATTATTATTATGTAATATGTAATATATAAACACTAAATTACATGTTATTATGCATTTTAGTATTTATATATATTAATATTACATGTAATTATATTTATACATTAGTAATTTAGTGTTAAATGGTAGTAATATTGTAATAATATAATGTTTACATATACTAAACTATTATTAGTCAATTTAGTCTATATATATTATAGTATAAATATATTATTTTATAATAATTATATTTAGTAATATATACTATAATATATTTTAATTATATTTACAATGTATATTCTAAATAACAGATACTAATTATAATAAACTATAATATACATAATTATGAAATTTTAAACAAATATCATTTGAACAGTAAATAATATTGTTTGAATGGTCTTTTAAAAATGTTCAAACGTTTAAATATATCGTTTAAACGATTTATACATATAAGTTATCTGGGGCGGAAGCTTTTCAACGCCATCATCCCCAATTGCTTGAAAATCGAGAAATAGCATTTGAACGGCCATCTATCGCTACCACCGCCACCGTAAGAACCACCCAAGTCGAAGCCTCTCCCTCCTAAGAATCTAAAAGAAATTTCAGTTGCAGTAAGACTTTACTGATAGAGAGAATTTGTCGTAAAGAATTCTCCTGACGAAATGCTGACACTCGCGATAAATTCTCTTTACAAAAATTGAACCTAGTTCAACTTTTTTCTAGACAAGAGCAGATTCTTTGAGACTTAATTTTCACACTTATGACTCATCTAAACAACCTCTAATACTACCTAGATAAACTCAGTATTGTTATAGATAAAGTCAAGATTATTACATTCATCAAAATACAAAATTAATGATAAGATAAACTCTATCGTCTTAGTTACCTAATCCTATCCAAACTTATCAACTTAGTCACCTAGTTCTAGCCAAACTTTTGCATATACATAAAAATTTGCAAAAATGATTATACATGTATCATTACATTTTATCACAATGACCTCCCTCATGCAAACGAGAAGGGACTACACTTTTGGATTCTGATTCTCTCCTAACAATTAAGAAAAATAGAAAATCAAGTATGAGTAATAAGTAATAAATTACTTGTAATTAAATAAATGAAAATGATTTTAAGATAAAATATGATAAAATTAATTAGAGAAATGGTGAGGTTGTTTAATAAAAAGCGTGTATATAGTCTAATTACTTTGGATATCAACAGAAAGTGACAATAATCACCCATTTCAGCTTCAGAACATTTAGTTTCCTCCATTGATGTATACTTGAGGAGCTAGCAACTGGACCATCGCCAATTAAACCCTTAATCTGTTTGTCCACTTTCACTCAGAAAGAGGGATGAAAAACTAGTACATGTTCTGAAATATATACTTTGGCATACAACCCACTTATGCTCAAAAAACATTAATTTGCATATTCACCCTCTTAGCAAGTGTGATGCCAATCAACACTATGTATCAACACGCCTATCCTTTTTGGTCATGGAAAAGTTCTCACTCTAGATGAAAATCTAACTCTAAAACAAATTTGAGTATGTTGGAGCATTTGTCATTGAAATCTACAATATGGTCGGATAATCATCTATTCTCTATACAATATAGTGATTAGACGTAAGCTTAAATGTCAAGCCACTATAAATAAAGTTTGAATACAATCTCTCATTCTCGCTTAACGTTTATATTACAATATTCATGAGGGAGGAGGAAGAAAAAGCTCTCACGTCCTAATGAAAGTGAACCATGACTAGGTCATCCTTCATTCTCACAAATGTTTTTTTTCTTTATGTCTTATATCTCCAGCTTTGTGTCCCCTCCTTACTTTATGTCAGTAAGAGAACTACGCAAGTGTCATACTATTATCATGCAAAATAAAAACCACAATCAGGAATATTAAATCTATAATATATTTTAATAAGATCATAGAATATTTGTAACCTAGCACCCTGATACCACATGTTAAATATTTCAACATGAAACATTAATATTCGGATCTTCAATTTTGTATTATTCATGATACTAAATAATAACAGCTAGAAAACATACATCCCTTCATTACAGTTTGATGAATAATCTAATCTAACTATTAGAGAATGATTACCCTAATAACTTTACCTCTGAGTGTCGCCTGATGGCTAGAAATAAAATTATGTTGTAGGTAAGAATCCTTAATCCTCTCAGTGCTTAAATGGACTTCTGGTCATTAAGAAATCTTGATATATTTGTATCCCACTATAATTCATTAATTAAGATATATATATTTAAACTAGTATAAACTCAAAAGGATATGTGGGACATTGAGTTTTAATACAACTCTAACATGAATACAATCTCTCATTCTTGCTTAACCTTTATATTACAATATTCATGAGAGATGAGGAATAAAAAGCTCTCAAGTCCTAGTGAAAGTGAAGTCCCCATGTCGTGTAGAAGAGAAGTCCTAACTAGGTCATCCTTCATTCTCACAAATGTTTTTTTCCTTATGTCTAGTCTTTACAGCTATATGTCCCCCTCTTTACTTTATGTCTAATAATACCTTGTATAGCCAGTAGACCTTCTCTGTCTCCCTTTTCTTTTTGTCTCGTAGACTTCAATCATCCATGGATCCTTGGTGGCATATATTCTTTAACATAAACTAAAATAACATGTTAACATAAACCAAGAGAACTACATGAGTGTTATACTATTATCATGTAAAATAAAAAAACAGAGTCAGAAATATTAAATTTGTAATATATTTTAATGAGATTAGAGAATATCTGCAACTTGGCACTCTGATACCACATGTTAAATATTTTAACGTGGATCATTAATGTTAGGATCTTCGATTTTTTATAATTCACAATTTTAAATAATAACAGCTAGAAAATATAACTCATTTCATTACAGTTTGATGAATAATTTGATTTGGCTATGAGGGAAGGATTACCCTAATAACTCTACTTTAAAGTGTCTCCCGATGGCTAGAGGCACAATTATGTTGTAGGTGAGAACCCTTAATCCTTTCAGTGCTGAAATAGACTTCTGGCCATCATGAAATCTTGAGATATTTGTGTCCCACTATAACTCACTAATTAAGAGATATATTTGAACTGGTATAAACCCATAAGGATATGGGTGTGTGAGACATTGGGTTTTAATAAAACTCTAACATGAATACAATCTCTTATTCTCACTTAACATTTATATTACAATATTCATGAGGAGGGGGGAAAAAACTCTCGGGTCCAATTGAAAGTGAAGTCCCCTGGTTGTATAGAAGAGAAGTCCTTGACTATGTCATCCTTCCTTCTCACAAATGTTTTTTTCTTTATGTCTTATCTCTTTAGTTATATGGCCCCTCCTTATTTTATATCTAATGATGCCTTGAATAGAGCTGGCAGACCTTCTCTATATCCATTTTTTTTTTTTTTTGTCTTGTAGACTTCAATCATCCATGGACCCTTGGTGGCATATATTCTTTAACATAAACCGAAATAACATATTAACATAAACTAATAGAAATGTGCAAGTGTCATGCTATCATCATGTAAAATAGAAACCACAGTTAGGAATATTAAATCTGTAATATATTTTAATGAAATCATAGAATATCTATAACTTGACACCCTGAAACCACATGTTAAATATTTCAACATGAAACATTAATATTAGGATCTTCAATTTTCTATGATCCATGATATTAAATAATAACAGCCAGAAAACATACATCCCTTCATTACAGTTTGATGAATAATCTAATATAGCTATGAGAGAATGATTACTCTAATAACTTTACCTCCAAGTGTCTTCTGATGGCTAGAGATACAATTATGTTGTAAGTAAGAACTCTTAATCCTCTCAGTGCTTAAATAGACTTCTGGTCATCATGAAATCTTGAGATATTTGTATCCCACTATAACTCATTAATTAAGAGATATATTTAAACTAGTATAAATCCATAAGGATATGAATGTGTGGGACATTGAGTTTTAATAAAAACTCTAACATGAATACAATCTCTCATTCTTGCTTAACCTCTATATTACAATATTCGTGAGAGAGGAGGAAGAAAAAGCTTTCCAGTCCTGGTAAAAGTGAAGTCCCCATGTTGTGTAGAAGAGAAGTCCTGACGAGGTCATCCTTCCTTCTCACAAATGTTTTTTTTATTTATGTCTTATCTTTCCAGCTATATGTCCCCTGCTTACTTTATGTCTAATGATACCTTGTATAGCCGGTAGACCTTCTCTGTCTCCCTTTCCTTTTTGTCTCATAGACTTCAATCATCCATGGACCCTTGGTGGCATATATTCTTTAACATAAACTAAAATAACATGTTAACATAAACTGAGAGAACTACACGAGTGTTATACTATTATCATGTAATAAATTAAATGTATAATATATTTTAATGAGATTAGAGAATATATGCAACTTGGCACACTAATACCACATATTAAAGATTTTAACATAGAACATTAATATTAGGATCTTCGATTTTCCATGATCCACGATATTAAATTATAACAGTTAGAAAATATATCTCCATTCACTATAGTTTGATGAATAATTTGATTTGGCTATGAGAGAAGGATTACCCTAATAACTTTACATCTAAGTGTCTCTCGATAGCTAGAGGCACAATTATGTTGTAGGTGAGAACTTTTAATCCTCTCAGTACTGAAATATACTTCTGGCCATCATGAAATCTTGAAATATTTGTATCCCACTATAACTCATTAATTAAGAGATATATTTGAACTGGTATAAATCCATAAGGATATGGGTGTTTGAGACATTCTAACATAAATACAATCTCTCAATCTCGCTTAACCTTTATATTACAATATTCGTAAGGAAGGGGAAAGAAAAAACTCTTGGGTCCCAATGAAAGTGAAGTATCCTGATTGTGTAGAACAGAAGTTCCTGACTGGGTCATCCTTCCTTCCCCTTTTAGGCAAATGTCTTTCTTTATATTTTGAAATCTCAAAAATTCAAAATACCACCTATTCCACACTTTGTACCTCAAGCTAGTAAAGTTGCTTACACTCTTCAACTACCAAAGACTGGCAAATAGATCCAACATTAACAACCTTAACATATTAGGGAATTAATCTGTAAGGAGAGGAGGGGTCTTAGAGATAATAAGCTTATGAACAAGCCAACAATGTGGAAGTGATGCAAAAGGATCCTAAATGCACAAACTTATACCATAGATTAATGTCTCACAAAAACTATTGCCGTCTTATAAATAAGGATATTTCTTTTAATAAAAACAACCAAAAACAATCTATAATACCTATCCCGTGAAGATAAAACTCCCTATAAGGGCATTTACGTGATTTCACATTAAATCTGACGGGGCAAAAAAGAAAAAAAAAAAAAAGTGATTTAAGTTAAAAAGGATCCTCAACTGAAGCACGTAGCACCCTTCGTTCCTCCTCCAAGGTCTCTGACTCCTTCGGCTGCCAATTTCTCAAACTCGAGTCTTTTCTTGCTGCTTATCATCCAATCTAAAGGTAAAGGGTTAAAAAAGATCTAAATTTTAGGTCGATCTACTGCTCTGTTCCTTTTCATGGTTCTGCCAGAACCCCCCTCCCCTTCCCCCCAATTTTAATTTAGTTTAATTAATTTTTACCATATTTCATTCTACTCCTAATTTTCTGCTCGTGGGTGTTGTTCGAAACTTCTTTATCTGTGCTCAAATATATTTTTGATGTAGTTTTAGCTCTGAACACTGATAAGAATCTAAAATTGTTTGTCTTTTCATTTTATTTTATTTTTAAAAAAAAAAAGAAGAAGAAAAGAAACTTTGGTTTATGTAACTGCAGTTTTCCCATCTGTGCATGATTGAATTCGTACCACTCTTGCTGTGCCTCCATTTTCCACACAGTTTATCTTTGAATATGCTATTATTTTTCTTTCTCTGTTTTTTTTTTTTTTTCAATCTTTGGTGGTTTAGTCGAAATAAGTACTAAGAAAGGAAAAGCATGTTGATGAAAAAGAAGCTCATGTTCTCAAGTTGGCATCGTTACGAATATTTTGGGAATTGATTTCTTGTCATGTGGAAAATTAATTTAATATTGGCCGTGGTTGAATTGAAAGCATGGATTTTTGGGTATAAGACTATTAGTCAAGAGCTTTTTTTTCCTTCTCTCTCTTTTCTGATGGGTCATCCCTCATGGCAAAAGTGTATTGATTGGGAATTATAGATGGACTTTTGGAAAAATACTTCTCTTCAACCTTATAAGATGAACCTAGTAAGTTTATATACAAAAAGGGTTGGAGCCTTTCGCCTCCTTCTAGAATTTGGCCCCTACCCCGGGGGGTGGGGGGGATTATACTTGTAAACTGTTCTCATTAAATTACAGTTTTAACTTTTTCGTACTGAAACTTACTAAACTGATAAAGGTGTTGTTTCAGTTTAATTTGCTCTGAATTGTGGAGCCTTCATTTTTGTATATTCCATTTTTAGCTTTTTTTGTTGTTTTTCTTTTTCTCTTTTTATTTTGCGTTTTGTTTTTATTATTTATATTTGTGTGTTTAATATCATTGCATGTATTGTTAAATTTTGGATATGATGTGTACAGGAGAATCAATGTATTATGTCTTAGTTACTTCCGTCATGATTGTGATTATGTGGAGTGTCTGATTTATTATGACCTTGTGGTTATTCCTGATAATGTAAACTTATCTGCATTTTGGACTAAAATAGTTTGGGTTTGCTAGGAAATGGGAAAGGACGCGAAGTCAAAGGACTCAGGCTCAAAGGGAAAGGGAAAGGGAAAACAGGCTGCAGGTGGAGCTGATGAGAATTCATCTAAGGGTAAAGGGAAAGGTGGGAAGGCAGCAGATGGGCTTGGCACCTGCACATATGTCAAAGGTTGTCTTATTAATTTTCCCCTTTGCTATATTTTACTTCATTCTAATTTCAATTTGTGTCTGTCTTAATATTTTTTGTTTCCAAATCCTTACTGTCATGCTATTCGTTCATGTCATAAACTTGTTTAGCAAGGCACATCTTATGTGAGAAGCAAGGAAAAATTAATGAAGCTTACAAGAAGCTGGAGGATGGTTGGCTCAGCAATGGAGATAAGGTTCCTCCAGCTGAATTTGCAAAGGTGAATCATCTAAGAATCATCATTTCAGGAAGCTTTTTTTGTAAATTTTTTTCTCTATTTGTTTGCTACCTACTTATGTTCGGAGCTTTTTAAGACTATCATATTCAGGTTCTGTGCATCTATTTGTAGTTCGATGCTGCAACTGTTTTCAAAACTTCTTCTATTCTTTGACCTAGACTTTCTACCCCATCGTCAATTCTTTCAAGTCAGGACATTCTAGTGTACTGCATCTCAAGAATTATCTGCAATAATGCTTTGTTTTGAAGTACTTATAATATTAGCTCCCCTTCTAGTGAAACCTTGATGCTTCTGGATAAATAAACAAAATTTTGAAATCAAATTGAGTAGTTGATGTTTTAGGCATGCACAAGAATTGTATTTTTTTTTTTTTTTAAGTAAAAAGAATTTTATTAATCGACATAATTAGGCAAGACCCAAGTACACAAGAAGTATACAAGAGATGAACCTAATTACAAGCTAAGCACTGTGAAAACAGCATAAAAGTCATTAAAACTAGTCTCATTCAATACAATAGCCGAAGCCCAAAGTAACAATGTATGAAAGAAAAAGTCCCTGAACCCTCCCATTGAACGTTCCCTATTATCAAAACAGCGACCATTCCTCTCGTTCCAAGTGCACCACATTAAACATAGAGGCACCATCTTCCAAACAGCCGTGATTTGACAATTGCCCCGAAGACCTCTCCAACATGACAATAAATCTACTACTCTCCTAGGCATTACCCATGCGATACCAAGCCTGCTAAAGATTTCATTCCATAAAGCCTTAACCATATCACAATGAAGAAGAAGATGATCCGTCTCTTTTACAAATAAAACACCAATTGATTATGAAAAGATCGCGCTTTCTCAGCTTATCAGTAGTCAATATTTTTCCATGGGAGGCCAGCCAGCCAAAGAAATCAATCTTGAGGGGAACATTACTCCTCCAAATGCTCTTCCATGGGAAAACAATGGAAGAATGGGTCGACATAACCTGATCAATAGTCAATATTTTTCAATGGTTGTTAAAGGTACTTTCTAAAAAAAAAAAGGAGAATGGTTGTTTAAGGTACAAGTTACATTAAAAAGGAAGAAAAGGAAGTTTGGCATTTTGTTTCATGGGAAAATGTCCATGGAAGATTTCCTTAGGACGCGAGGATGAGGGACACAATAGTTGAGTAATGTTGCCGATGCCACAATGTGCTTCACTTTAGTTGGAAAAATGTCTGAAACATTTTTGTTTTTGCGTATATAAAAGGATATGTATGGTATTGTTGTTCTAAATTGTTTGAAAATAGGACACAGAATGCTGGTAAAATGATTGCCTAGGTTACCAACATAGCCTTTTGATGTGAGTTTTAGTTCAGTCTATGAGCTTCCTAATAATAGACCCAGCTTCATACTAATCAAATAATAATAGTAATTGACTCAGCCACCCCATGCTGGATCCCCCTGCTTCCATCTTCTGTCCCAACTCATAAAACAAGGAAAATAAAATTGTTGAGGGGCTTTATATCTTCTTTATATTTTGTCTTGCGTTCTTGTTGCAGGTAGCTCAAGAATACTCGGAATGCCCATCAGGGAAGAAAGGTGGAGATCTTGGATGGTTTCCACGTGGTAAGATGGCTGGGCCATTTCAGGAGGTTGCCTTTAGCACACCTGTTGGAGCTACCAGTGCACCATTCAAATCAACGTACAGTTTGGCTAGTCCTGGTTTCTGTTCTTTACATCCGAATTTCATCAAACTACTTATGATTTTTTTTCCACTTTGTTGATGCAGACATGGATACCACATTATCTTATCTGAAGGGAGAAAGAACTGATTCTCTGCAGTAGAATCAAAGCCAGAGCCTTGAGGCCAGGCTTGGCAATGGAGATCACATTTGCTGGCACTTTGCTTAGTGACTGCATGTCACTTTCCGTTTAAAGTAAAATGTTGTTGGATCTACTGTTCTAAGCCATGTTGAGTGACCCCAGACTCGAGCATATATTTCAAAGTCTGTATTTTGCCGTGATTCTGTGTTTATATTGACTAATGATCCTAGATCCTGCTTCTATGTGGAAATTTGTTTTAAGAATCAAGGTGTGGATGGCGCCTGAATACATGCAGTTCGTAGTTAGGAAATAAATGAAGGATTGGTAATAGTTGAAAAAACGATGGTGGCCAAATTACAAAGGCAACCATCCAATTTGTGAATATTCATATATAGAATTTATAGATCAATCGAGATAATGGCTACCCATTTTGTTCTTTCGATTGTACCTGTTTTTTATTTTTTTATTCCACCTTCACTCAACTAGGATTACCAATACCGAGATTTTCCTATCCAAATTTTAGAATATTGGAGGAGAGCGTGGATGTTCCTACAACATTTGAATCTCTTCGACAGCATGGTTCATCTGATTCTGCATTTCATTTTAGACTTCGGTGAATTCTAGGAAATCCTAATCTTTACCTCCCAGATCCCTTTTTTGTTTGATGTCAAGTTATCCGAACGTTGAACAAGAGAAGTTTGAGATTCCCCTATGATAGCCCGTATAACACATACATGGCATCATTACGTACCCCAAACCAGTCACTAGTTCTCATGCACCAAATGCAACGTCACTGACAGTTACAACAACAAACGAACATGATTTTAATCCAGCATTAATCAACAAGCTTAAGGCCCCAACTCATGTCCTCGCAATGCCTCACATAAGGAACAATCTCACCCGTGTCAACCCCTACTTTTGCTTTGCAATCATAGAAGGGAGGTGCATGGAAGCAAGGTTCCATTGACATGGCTCGTTGACAAGGTGGGTTCGGTGCTGTCCGATTCTCAGGCTTGTAGAGTATCCATGGCCTTAACCCTCCAAGACCCTGAGCCACATACCCAAAAGTTGACCATGAGCTTGTGACCAACACATCTGAGAGGCTCAGTAAATACATCTCTGCCCATGCCTTCCGGTTGTGAAACAGCTTCTCTGTTTGTTGATACTCTTCATGGCTCGGCTGGTATATACCAACAACCTCGCCAGTTACAGTTGGATGTTCCCAGTACATGTCCCTTATCTTCTCAAAGTACCCAGAACTTAAAGATGTCATCATCACAGCTTTGGATTTGTTAGTTCCAGACGGACTGATAATGTGTTGTTGTCTGTTGATTTCTGGCAACAGATTCTTTGTCATCGCACAAGCTAGGATCTGATCCAACACATGTTGAAATGGACCAGTCCCGGTATCGAAGACCCTGATCTGGATGCCTATTCTTTCATCTGCTTCAGCTAAATATGCATCATAGTATCTGGTAACGAGTCCCCACACCTGATTTGTGGGGTGGAAGAGATATCGGCCCAAGAAGTGGAAAACGGTTTCCTTCTTTGGGAAGAGATTCATCAATTCTTGCTCTAAAGAAGGGATTAAGAAAAGAGAGGGGATGAAGTAGTTATCTGTTTTCATGATCAACCAAGGTACTTTCTGCAGAAAATGTTGATCTTCATCACAGAAGAAAAGCTTATCATGGTCATCATAATCATGGACTAGATGGAGGTAGACAGAAGGTGGCATCGACCTATTTAAATTTGAAATGGTAGTATTTTTCAGCATTTTTCCATAACATTGGGGAGATTCCTGATTGAAGTTGTTGAATTGATTTTTAAGGGGAAAATCTGTGGGAAGAAACCAGGAAACATCTGGAAATGGTTCACATAAGAGATCAGCCACGTCAACTCCAGGGTCAACAAGTAGAACTCGGTTTGTGAGGAGAGCATATAGAAATGATGAAACCAGGGTTAATATCCTATTCCCTAATCCACTAAAGGAAATCCAAACTACATAATTACATTCAGAGGGTCCACTGTAATGACCAGATTTCAGTTGCTCCAAGGTTTTGTTATATGATTCAGTATACGGACCGCATTGTTTATGGAGAGCTTCATATCTTCGCAACCTGGAAATGAGGTAAGAGGAAGGCTTGTGCAATAATTCCTTGTGATATTCAACCGACTGATACCTGCTGAGACAAGATCCTTTATCGAATCCAGCAGAAAGCAAGCCACCAAGCAGTTTATCCTTTGGCAGCCCAGAGGACTGAGAGGCATCGTCTTCTGAACCTATGAATTAGAAGAGTCCTATCATCAATGATTCCAGTCGCTCAGAGAGGCAAGTAAAATAGACAACGGACCATGATTGACATGGATACAAAACAAATATTGGGCAACAAGATAATTATCTGGCAGGTCAATTGGCAGTAGTGTAAACAAAGAAAATAGGTAAAATAAATTACTAACGAGTAGGGAAAAAATGTCTCCCATTTTACACAATCTCTCTGTGTTTGAAAACCAAGTACTCTACACAAACTCAAACCGAACCCAACACTCAAAACCTTCAAAAGCACAAAACCAAGTACCTTTTTCGGATCCCACTTGAAGAACCCTTGTTTGGGAAGCTTCCCTGATACCATCTGAAGGTGGGTCTTTGAGAATCACGGACGCTGAAAACAGAACCGAAATAACCATCAGACAGACGACAGTGATCCCCATCAGCCTCATTGGGTTGTAACCGGATTTCCTATCAGGATCTACCAGAAAACTGTGAATGTCGGAATCTAGACGCTTTTCTGAATAATTATCGTTATCATCATCCAGGCTTTTCTTGAACCTTTTCATACTGGTAAAACTCTCATCTGGGTATTGCCAAGATCTGTGTGACACGCCGACAGGAGGAAGAGGAACTCGGGAAGACTTAAGAGGGATGTCATTGTCGGCAACGTAAGTCTAACCAAGATCAACTGAAGTCTAATGTGCATGAGTGGGCCGCACCAATGGTGGGCCGTGAAGAGGCTTGGTTCCGAGGCCTGGTTCCAGTACAAGGCAGAAGTTCCTTTTGTTGGGCCTGTGGGGCCATTTCTATTATTAGTAGTAGTAAGCAACACTAGTTTATCTATATGAGCCCGTGGGCTTAAGGATTAATTTCGTAGTTTCCTTATTATAGTACAAATAGTTGCCTAAGGAATTAGGGAAGTATCTGGAACCTTTTGACTGTTATTGTTCTATTACAATTTAGAGGTGCTCTCCTCGAAGAGAGCTGTTCTTACTTGAATCAATATATCCTTCTATTACATATCCATACCATTTCCTACTTTCATTATCCGTGCTTATAACAAAGTGGTACCAAGCTCCCGATTCTGCTCAAACAAGAAAAACAAAAAAATAATAATAATAATTCTCATGGCTGAAAGCACCCATCTCAAATATTTACAGGAAGGGTTTAGCTCTTTCAAATGACAATAGAAGCCCATATAAAAAACACTCATTTTACTACTATTGGGGTTTAAATGCAAGCAATGAGGAGACAAATGGAGTTGATGATACAACAGTTCTCCTCCATGGCGTCAGATTTGCACAAAGTCACCACACAACATTAGGTGGATCTAGCAATACTAAAGATAAGGAAAGACAACAGCAATTCACACCCCATTCAGGTGATATACAAACCAGAACTCTAGGATTGGATTTCCCTATCTTTAATGGCAATGACCCACATAGTTGGCTTTATAAGGTCAACTAATTTTTTACATTTCACAACACATTGCCTCAACATCGTTTAAGATTGGTGTCCTTTCATATGGAGGGCAAGGCCCTTGTATGGTTTCAAGATCTAGATGAATTTGGTGTTTTGATTAGTTGGGATGAATTTGTTCATGCCTTATTGACCAGATTTGGCCATAGCAGTTACGACAACCCTATGGAACAGTTGACCAAACTAAGGTAACTGGGCACTGTAGAGGAGTATAAAACCCATTTTGAAGCATTATCCAATAGATTGATAGGCTTATCTGAAACCTACAGGCTAAATTGCTTTCTTAGTAGCCTACGAGATGAGATCAGACTTCCTATCAAAATTTTTAACCCAACCAACTTGATTCCAACTTATGGCCTGGGAAGAAAATGTGTCCCTTCACAAAAGACTCACTCTGAACGAGTGTCATTAAAACTTACCCCCAAACCACCATCAACCAGAAAATACCAAAATCCAAGAAAAAGTTGTTGTTCCAATCCAAAAAATTAGTCAAAACCAAATGAGAGATAGAAGGGAAAAGGACCTATCCTACTATTGTGATTCCAAATGGAATCCAGGCCATAGATGTTTGATTCCTAAATTGTATTTGATTGAAGAAGTGGAGGATGGGTAGGAAGTGGTGGGGGTTGACACAGACCAAGTCAGTGACACTGAATGTTGTTTGACACTGTCAAAACTTGGGCCATGCCCAAAAATATCTCTGCATGCTATCATAGGGGACTTAAACTCGAGGACCATGAGGGTTAAGAATAAAATTGGTTGTCAGGGAGTTACCATTCTGATTGACTCTAGAAGTACTCACAACTTTCTTGACCCAGCATTACCCTCTAGAGTCCCTGTCATGGTACAGACTGATGAACAGGTCAAAGTCAAAGTGGCAAATGGTGACCAACTCAACAATTAAGGGAAAGTCCTTGGGGTCAATCTCGTTGTCCAAGGTCAGCTTTTCAATATGGATATGAATGTACTTGTGTTGGCTGAGTGTGATATTGTTCTCTGGGTATACTAGTTGTAAGGGTTAGGCTCTATTTTATGGAATTTTATGGAGTTCACAATGCAGTTTACATACAAAAACACTGTGGTAAAATTGAAGCACCTTAATAGCAATACCTAGATTGAAGAAGGAACCATAAACAGATCTAACAAAATGGAGAAAAAATGAGTACTCCTACAGTTGATAGAAGACACTTCCACCAACAAACAACCACATGTTCCAAAACTATTTCAGAACCTCCGAAACCTATATCCTGATATCTTTGCCCATCCTACTAGCCTACCCCCTACCCGTTCCCATGACCATGGCATTCCACTTATACCAGGGACAAAACCAGTTTCTGTTAGGCCCTATTGTTACCCATATTTCCAAAAGGATGAAATTGAACAAATTGTGAAGGAGTTGCTAGAGTCAGTGGTGGTTAGACCAAGCCAAAGCTCTTACTCCTCACCCGTCCTTCTGGTGAGGAAGGTAGATGGCATGTGGCAATTATGTGTAGATTACAGGACCCTCAACAATGTAACTATTAAGGATAAGTACTATATTCCAGTTTTAGAGGAGTTGATGGATGAGCTTCATGGCGCCAAAGTTCTTTCTAAACTCGATCTCAGGTTGGGTTACCATCCAATTAGAGTAAAATTTGAAGACATCCCTAAGACTACCTTCCGCACCCATGAGGGGCACTACGAGTTATTGGTTATGCCATTTGGCTTAACCAATGCCCCATCCACCTTTCAAAGCCTTATGAACCACGTTTTTAAACCTTATCTTAGAATATTTATTTTGATTTTTTTTTTATGATATTCTGATTTACAGTAGAAATACAGAAGCACATTTGGCCCACCTCAAGGTGACTTTTGACATTTTAAGGGAAAACCAACTATTTGCTAAGTACAAGTGCACATTTGGGTTTACAAAAATTTCCTACCTAGGCCATCTAATCTCAAGCCAAGGGATTTGAGCAAACCCAGAAAAGCTGAAGGCTATGATGCAATGGCCAATCCCTAAGTCCCTCAAGGCTTTAACAGGCTTTCTGGAACTGGCTATTATAGGAGATTTGTTCGTGGATATGGAGCTATAGTAGCTAAGTTAACTTCTTTACTGAAGAATGACAGGTTTAGTTGGGATGAGGAAGCATAGGCTGCCTTTGAAAGACTGAAAATAGCCATGACACAGCCTCTAGTTTTGGCTTTACCCAACTTTCAATTACCCTTTGTAGTTGAGTGATACCTCTAGAGAGGCAATTGGGACAGTTCTGAAGTAACAAGGGAGACCTCTCGCATTCTTCAACCAGTCAATCAGAGGAAGGGCTTTAGGGCTATCAACTCATGATAAGGAATTCCTTGTATTGATCTCTGCAATGCAGAAATGGCGCCATTATTTATTGGGCCAGCCCTTTGTGGTCAAAATAGACCACCAAAGCTTGAACTTTTTATTAGAGCAAAAGGTGGGAACAATCATGCAACAAAATAGGTTTCTAAGCTTATGGGCTATAACTTCATTGTGAAATATAAAAAAGGTAAAAAAAAAAAAAAAAAAAACCCTAGTGGTTGATGCTCTATCAAGACAAGGGGTTGAAAAAGAATTAATGTTTCCATGATTTCCCTTCCCATTTGGGATTGGATGGTTGAGATTAAGTCTCTTTACATCTCTAATGAGAACATACAAGCTGTATGGAAGAAATATCAAGAAAGAAAATTATCCTTACCCTATTCAGTAAAGAATACTATTTTACAAAAACAGAGTTTACATCCTTGTTTCTCAACCATTCATCACTAAGTTGCTAGAGCTGGTGCACAATAGCCCCATGGGAGGCCATCTAGGTTTTGATAAGACTATGCACAGATTAAAAAGAGATTTTTATTGGCTAGGGTAGAAATCATATGTAGAGACTTTTTGAAAAATTGTGATATCTGTCAAACAATGAAAGTTGATAACACCTTACCTAGTGGCTTACTACATCCCCTACCTATACCATCAAGACCATGGACTGATATCACAATGGACTTTGTGGATGGACTACCCACATCAAAAGGCTTTAATGCACTATGGGTGGTGGTTGACAAATTCACTAAGTATACCTACTTTGTCCCACTCTCTCACCCATATACAGTTATGGTAGTGGCCCAACTCTTCTTGAAACATATATTTAAACTTTATGGCATGCTCAATGACATTGTTTCTGATAGGGATCCTACATTCACTAGAAAATTTTGGAAAGAATTATTTTCTTTACAAGGGGTTCAATTGGCCTTCAATACTACTTACCATCTCAAACAGATGGCTAGACAGAAACCGTTAATAAATTGGTGAAAAATTATCTTAGAAGTTATGTGGGCGATAGGCCTAAGGAGTGGTCACAATGGGTTGCCCTAGCATAATGGTGTTATAACTTATAACTCGAGTCAGCATGCATCAACTAAAACTACACCCTTTGAGGTATTATATGGGTATAAACCTACGAGACTATTGAGCTACACAGTCAGGATAGCAAAAATAGAGGAAGTAGAAGTCACCTTGCGAGATCATGACAAGCCATGATAGTTGTTAAACAAAACTTGGTTAAGGCTTAGGAAAGGATGAAAAAGCATGCAGATAAAGGTAGAAAGGAACAACAGTTGCAGATCAAGGAATGGGTTTACCTAAAACTCCAGCCCTACCAACAAAGGTCACTACAACACCCTCAAAGCCTCAAACTTTCCCCTTGTTTCTACGGCCCCTTATAGGTGGAGCATAAAATTAGTGAAGTGGCTTATCGCATTAGGCTCCTCGAGAATGCACAGATCCATAATGTTTTTCATGTATCATAGTTTTTTAAAAAAATAAAAAATAAAATAAAATTGGATCAGCATATCAATCATATCGCCACTACCACCCGTAGATGCAAAAGGAGCTCTTAAACCAAAGCTAGAAGAGGTACTTACCAGAAGGATGAGAAAGGTCAAGAATCAACCTTTTATCGAGCTCTTAGTGAGATGGCAAGGACAACCACCAGAGGACGCGTCATGGGAACCCTATCATCAGCTTTGTGTCGAGTACCCCTACCTTGTGGGCAAGGTGTTTTGGATGGGAAGGGGATTTGTCACACGCCGACAAGAGGAAGAGGAACTCAAGAAGATGAAGACTTAAAGAGATGTCGGCAACTAAAGTCTAACCTAGATCAACTGAAGTTTAATGCACATGAGTGGGCCGAACCAATGGTGGGCCGTGAAGAGGCTTGGTTCGAGGACAAGGAAAAAGCTCCTTTTGTTGGGCCTGTTAGGCCATTTCTATTATTAGTAGTAGTAGTTGTTAGCAACACTAGTCTATCTGTAAGAGCCCGTAGGCTTAAGGGATAATTTCTTAGTTTCATTATTATAGTACAAATAGTCCCCTCAGGGAATTAGTAAGTATCTGGAACCTTTTGATTATTACTGTTGTGTTACAATTTGGAAGTGCTCCCCTCGAAGAGAGCTATTCTTACATGAATCAATTTATCCTTCCATTACAGATCCATACTATGTCCTACTTTCATCATCCGTGCTTGTAACAATCTGGTTTAGGTCTCGTTTGGATCAAATGGGTATCAAATCTAGGTTCAATTGGATCAATGGGCGAGTGTGTTGCAGAAGAGTGGTTTCGTGAGCAACGTAACGTTGGACTTTGAACAACGAAGTTCCATGTCCGTCGAAGGAGTGAGCGAGGTATACTCAGATTTTGCAAAGTGGCTTACAAAGTAATTTGCAGTGTGTTAATACAATATCTTATATATTTTACACTATTCAACCGTATCAAAAACTTTGATGCTGTTATTCCAAAAAGAGAATTAAACTTTGATACTGGAAAGTTATTAGTGACTTTCATAATATAAGTGAAGTAATACTCTCAACTCATCACAACATGTTATGATATTAAAATTAACTATATAAGCATTAATTTTTGCATGACATGACATTGTAGATAAAGAATATCACATGTCCGTACTACAAAAATACCTAATAATTACTCATCAAAATTAGATCAATTTCTATTTAAATAACATATCAACTTATAAACTTTCTTTTATAAAATGTTTTATCAAAACATGTTCTTTCTTTACACAAAAACAAGAACCCATCTTCAAAGTGATAACAAATAAGTATAAGAGTTATTGAAGTCTAACAAAAAGCTAGAAATAGCCGAGAAGTTCTCGTATCCTTTCATGTTTGTTGTGCTAGTTTGTTGGTGATATGAAGGGATGGAGCGGTTTGGCATGTGTGATCATTTATTTAATTTTATTATGCCTTTCTTAATACAGTAAAAAAATGACATCAAACCTGGAAAAGAATGTATTTTGTTGTTTATGAAAGCTTTCAGAGCTATTGTATGCACAGTTGTCATCTTTATTGTAATTGCAAGGACATGATAAATCAAGTTTGTATTGAGATGGACCTATCCTTACCTGGATATGACTCAATTTGGATTGGTTTTAATAACAGGAAGAAAGGATTTTGTTGTTTATTAAAGCTTTCTATTGAATGCACTGTAGATGATTGCAAGGACAGTATGACTCCAAAAGCAACAAGTTGCTTGACACTGTTGAAATTGTTGTTGAGCATGATAAGCCCATTACAGAGAAGTCATGGGTTCCTAACCCTAAAATTGATATAAATGCTCCTCTTATTGTTGCTAAACACATTGTGTTGCGCACTAATTTAGTTGATCATTTTGTTGCTGAGATTATTGTTATGGAAGAAAGGCCTTTAGGAGAATCAATATTAAGAGGAAGAGCAACCTATGCTTTTAGATGCTCCTCAAACTAAGCCTGCAGTTGAACTTGAAATTGAGCAGTTTCAAAAAGAAATTTCAAGAGTTGTGCAAGAACTGGTGCTTGATGTTGTTATTCCTGAAAAAAATGAAGTGCCTATCTTTAGCTCTTTTATTGTTCTCGTGGAAGGTTTTACAAATGGCTCCAAAAAAAGCTAGATTCCTTAATGAATATTATAAGAAGTTATGAAGCTATTTCTAGACAAAACTTAAACTCAGAGAAAAGTGCTTTTGATGCATAAGTCTACAAAGGACAATAAGACAAAGTGTGGTTATCTCTACTAGATTTACTAAAAGTTTTTTTCCCATTATATACGTTAGTGCTCCTATTAACTATGGGAGGATTACCTCAACTATGTATAGCCCTATTGTCTCTAAATTCAAAAGTGTAGAAAAATGAAGAACAAAAATGGACGAAAATAGAATGGAGACTTGATAATATGGTAACACTCCCGTAAGGGTATTTGTCCCACAAGTTGGTAATGAACAAAAGGAATTAAGTACCTTCATTATGCATTAATGACCCATATTTATAAGTCATGAGACACTTGTTGGCAAGATGCACAACCATTGGTAATACAATGGTTGACAAAGCATACAACTATTAACAAATGACATAACCTTTTGACTAAATCAAAAGTTGTGTCTCTTGACACTTCCTCAACCATCACCCTCCATGTGAACCATCACCATGGAGAGGATGTCATTCTTAGGGGTACATTGTTTGGTGATCAAGCCAATGTTTTTAATACATTTTCGGTCAAAACAATGAAACGAGATATTTCAATACCAGTACTGTTTCAAAATAATCTATATATAAATTATAAATAGTGACTCCAAAAATGAGCCTATAGTTTGAAGAAATAAAAGGTCGAAATATGTATATCAACTAGTACAGACCGATATATCGGTCGGTATAATCGGTACTGGTCGAGACAACAGAATTCTAACCGGTACAAAACTATATCTTTCTCTATTCTGGCCACTCAACCGGTACGGCACATTTCGGCCGTACTGAAATTCAAAACCTTAGATCGCACCCCTTAGAATTACATCTCCTACTTGATCACATAAAACGGTGATGATCCAGTTGAGTATTTTACCTTGGTACCAATATAAGTTTTCCACTACTCAACTCTCATCTACATACTCTTGCAGATCGACGTTAGAGCATGACAAGCATCTACGTGAGCACGCTTTTGTCATTATCTTATCTGACCGCACCCTCCACCATATGTGCTCCTACTGACCACATCTAAAGAGTGACTTCATTTCACTAAAAAAAAAATTGTGAACGGCATCAATTCTCCATGATTAGATCAACAATCAATATCCCTATCACGATTGATTGTTGATTTCAGCTGAATACATAATACATGTATCGACCTGTGCTGAGTTTTTATTAAGTACTTCCTCTATAAGATATTCTTGAGACTTTTCCTAATCACCTTATCAACGACTTTACAAATGATCAACCAATTATTTGGTTAATCAACTTGCACTGAAATATTATTAAATACTCACCTTAAGGCCATTCCTGAGGTTTTATTTAATCACCTTATAAGCGATTTTACAAATGACCAAAATTTTTATTTAGGTACCACCATAACTCCAATTTTCTAAGCATCCTCAGAATTTCCTGAGTTATGCATGTTGACCATGAGGTTGCTTTACCTAAGTTTCTCTCAACCCCATTCTAGTCATATGTTCTCTAAATTTCTCTAGAGATACTCCTTTGGTCATCGAATCTGCTATTATCTCGGTCGAAAAAATAAAATTAATTTTGATGTCATCTCTTTTTAGATATAGTGATAATGCACATCAATATATTTTTCCTTAGAAATTTGTGTCCCACTATTTATCAATAAGATGATGGACTGATTATCACAAAACACATTAATTGGTTCTGTGGATGTTCCTAAATTTAGACTTTCAATAAAGTGTTTCATCAACACCGCATTACTCACTGCAAGCAATATATTCTATTTCATAGTAGAGTTAACCACACAGCCCTACTTTAACTAAGAAACTATTGTTCCACCAAATAAAAATATATATACAATTATAGATTTTCTATCATCTACATCACTTTCAAAATCAACATCACTATAGCCGATTAATTCTAGATCACTGATTCCAAAGTACAATTTCATATTCTTGGTACCTTGTAATACCTTAATATACACTTTACGGCTTGTCAATGCTCTTATCTGGATTGGGTTGATATCTGCTTACCAATCATAATACATGACAAATATCTAGTTTTGAACTTATCATTGCATACACGAGGCTTTCCACAATTTGAGTATATGGAACTTTAAGCCTTTTGCTTATTTCCTCCTCTATTTTTTGGCACGTACTTTTATTTAAAGTATGACCTTTGCAAACAGGTCTACTTAAGGATTTACAATTTTGCATACCAAATCTTTTAAGTATTTTTTCTAGATATATTTCTTGATCTAAATACAACATCTTTGAATTTCTATCTCTAGAAATTCTTATAAAAAAATTTTAGGCGGCTTCACCCATGTCTTTCATTTCAAATTTAGATTTCAAGAATTTTTTTATTTCATTCATTATATCTAGACAATTATTTTCCAGCAATATATCATTAACATATAATGATAATAATGTTAATTTATTATTATTTTTTCATATTTATACACAATGATCTAGTGAACTCATTTTATATCTCATTTCTAAAATGGTTTGGTGAAAGTTCAAGTACCACTGTCTTGAAGATTGCTTAATTCCATACATTGACTTCTTCAACCTGTAGACTTTTTCTTCATGTCCTTTGATTTGGAATCATTCTGGTTGATTCATAAATATAGCTTCTTTTAACTCACCATTAAGAAAAGTTGTCTTTACATCTAACTAATATAATTTCAAATTCATCTTGCTAACAATAGACATGATAATCCTTAAGAATGTGAACTTCACCACAGGCAAATATGTATCTATAAAGTCTACATATGTTTGTTGGGTATATCTTTTGGTCACTAACCTTACTTTATGCCTTTCCAGACTACCATCAACTTTAAATTTTCTTCTGAGAACCATTTTATAGCCAATAGATTTTCTATCTTTTGAAAGATCAGTTAACTACTAAACATTATTTTTATTTATCAATTCTATTTCATCTTTCATGACTTCAACCCATTTATTTGAATTGATACTAATGATTCCGTTAGAAAAATTTTTAGAATCATTTTCTAAATTTTCCAAATTGGTATTTAGAGCATAATGATCTTGAAATAATATCAATGGTTGTCTTTTTCTTTTACTCCCATCGTGTCCAACATCAATACCTGAAGATTTATTTTCATCTAACTTTCTTTTATTTTTATTATTATGTATATGAATAATATCATAATTTTCATTGTCAGACCCTGTGGAGATTTGTTGATTCTTTAGATTATTTAATAAACCTATTTTATCAACTAGAGTAAGAAGATTTGTATTTTTCAAGAAAACGGCATCTCTACTTTCTATCAATCTTTTATCAGAATGATAAAATCTGTAACTACTTCCATTTTCTACATACCCAATAAATCTGCACTCTCAGGTTTTAAACTTGCATTCCCAGATTTAACTTTTCAATTTATCCCTTAGTGACCTTGAGATAAGCACTTATGCCTTACAACCTCACATTTTGAGCTTACTTAAGTTTGATTTATGTTCTGTCCATATCTCGTAAGGTGTAAGAGGTTTTGTTTTGATTTCAACTCAATTTAATATTTATGCCACAGTCAATAATGTTTCACCCCAAAAATGTGTTGATAGATCAGCATATGCCATCATCGATATCATTATATCCAATAGAGTTTTATTTCTTCTTTCTATAATATCATTTTGTTGAAACTTATATGACATAGTATAAATGTGTCTTATACCATTTAATTTGCAGAAATCATCCAAAACTTCAAATTCACCTCTTCTATCACTATTTAGACCTTTAATGGGCCTACCCAACTAGGTTTCCACTTCTACTTTATATTCTTTAAATTTCTCAATTGTCTCAGATTTATGTTTGAGTAAGTAGATATGTCCATATCTTAAATAGTCATCAGTGAAAGTAATAAAGTACTCCATTTCTCTATGGATTTTAGTTTTAAAAAATTCACAAACATCAGAATGTATAATTTCAAGCAAATATGTAGAATTCCAACTTTTGAAAAAAGATTTACTACTCATTTTTCCTTTGATACATGGTTCACATATATCAAAATTATTTAAGTTTATTTGTGGTAATAATCCACTTTTATACATTCTTTCCCAATCGCTGAAATTGATAAAAAAATGACACTTTAATTTTGTCGAACATGCAACGAATTAGAAATCATCTCAAATAATCAATTGCAACAATTAGTAGGGATATTTGCGACGATTTTGAGCTCTGGAAAAAGTCTGATTTCTTATAGTGTATTTTGATCTGATTTTGCTCTTAACAGTAGTAGTACTATAACTATATTGTTTGTCTTATACTACAAGACAAAAATAAATGTTCATCACCATCATGTGCCACCTGCCCAACAACATGAGTTTCTTATGTAATGGCATTCTGCCAAGACTAGTTGATAGGTTTGTAGTTCTTTTTAACTTCTGAACGGCCCAATGGCAAATTAGTAAACTTTCTTCTTAGCTTCATCGGAACATTGGATTGTATGTGTATGGAGGATGGGTATTGGATGTGCAATAAAGAAGTTATGAAGATAATGGCGACGATATTTAAAAATCGCTGGAAAAAATATCGAGTCATTTGCGGCGATTTTCTTACCTTATGGGACGATTTTTATCTCCGCAGTTGACTTTTCTCAACGATTTAATAATAAAAGGAAATGGCATTTACGTCAATTTTTGAGACAGTTGCGGCGGACAAAAATCACTGGAAATGGTAGTTTTTTGCGACGATTTTTTCCTATCGCTGAAATTGATCAGAAATGACACTTTAATTTTGTCGAAATGCAGCGAATTAGAAAGCGCTGCAAATAATCAATTGCAACGATTAGTGGGAGTATTTGCAACGATTTTGAGCGCTGGAGAAAGTCTGAGTTCTTGTAGTATATATTGATATGATCTTGCTCTTAACAGTAGTATTACTATAAATATACTATTTGTCTTATACTGCAAGACAAAAATAACTATTCATGATCATCAAGTGCCGCCTGCCCAACAACATGAGTTTGTTATGCAGTGGCATTTTGACAAGACTAGTTTATAGGTTTATAATTCTTTTTAACTTCTGAACGGCCCAGTGGCAAATTAGTGAACTTTTTTCTTAGCTTCATTGGAACATTGGATTGTATGGGTATGGAGGATGGGTATTGGATGTGCAATAAAGAAGTTATGAAGATAGTGGTGACAATATTTAAAAATCACTAGGAAAAATATTGAGTCATTTGTGGCGATTTTCTTACCTTTTGCGACGATTTTTCTTGCCGCAATTGACTTTTCTCGACGATTTAATGGTAAACAGAAAGGGCATGTACGTCAATTTTTGGGACAATTGCGGCGGACAAAAATTGCTAGAAATGGTAGTTTTTTGCAACGATTTTTTCCTATCACTGAAATTGATCAGAAATGACACTTTAATTTCATCGAACATGCAGCGAATTAGAAATCGTCGCAAATAATCAATTACAACGATTAGTATGGGTATTTGCAACTATTTTAAGCGCTGGAAAAAATCTGATTTCTTGTAGTGTATATTGATCTGATCTTGCTCTTAACAATAGTAGTACTATAAATATACTATTTGTCTTATACTACAAGACAAAAATAACTGTTCATCATCATGACGTGCCGCCTACCCAACAACATGAGTTTCTTATGTAGGGCAGTCTGCCAAGACTAGTTGATAGATTTATAGTTCTTTTTAACTTCTGAATGACCTAGTGAAAAATTAGTGAACTTATTTCTTAGCTTCATTGGAACATTGGATTGTATGTGTATGGAGGATGGGTATTGGATATGCAATAAAGAAGTAATGAAGATAGTGGCGACGATAATTAAAAATTGATAGAAAAAATATTGAGTCATTTGCGGCAATTTTCTTACCTTATGTGACAATTTTTATGGCCGCAATTGACTTTTCTCAACGATTTAATGGTAAATGGAAATGGTATTTATGTCAATTTTTGGGACAGTTGCGGTGGACAAAAATCGCTGGAAATGGTAGTTTTTTGCAACGATTTTTTTCCTATCGCTGAAATTGATCAGAAATGACACTTTAATTTCGTCAAACATGCAGCGAATTAAAAATCGCCACAAATAATCGATTGCAAGGATTAGTAGGGGTCTTTGCGACGATTTTGAGTGCTGAAAAAAGTCTGATTTCTTGTAGTGTATATTGATCTGATTTTGTTCTTAACAATAGTAGTACTATAAATATATTGTTTGTCTTATACTGCAACACAAAAATAACTGTTCATCATCATCACGTGCCGCCTATCCAACAACATAAGTTTCTTATATAATGACATTCTGCCAAGACTAATTGATAGATTTATAGTTCTTTTTAACTTCTGAACGGCCCAGTGGCAAATTAGTGAACTTTTTTCTTAGCTTCATCAGAACATTGTGTTGTATGTGTATGGAGGATGGGTATTGGATGTGCAATAAAGAAGTTATGAAGATAGTGGCGACGATAATTAAAAATCACTGGAAAAAATATCGAGTCATTTGAGGAGATTTTCTTACCTTTTGCGGCGATTTTTATGGTTGCAATTGACTTTTCTCAACGATTTTATGGTAAATAGAAATGGCATTTACGTCTTATTTTTATTTATATGGCCTAATCTTAAATGCCATAAAAATGCACAATCAACAAATACATTTAAATAATCAGAAATAGATACTTTATTAATATCAACATTTAGTACATACATATCATGATGTTTACAGCTTTCACTAATACATTGCCTTTACTTGTTACAATGATTCCAAATTTAAACTCAATTGTGTAGCCTTTCCGATCTAGTATAAGCATTGATACTAAATTTCTATGAATACTAGGTACATAAAATACTTCACCAAGTAAAATGATGGAACCTTTTATTTTAAATTTACATGTACCTTACGCCAAGATATCGCAATATGTATTGTTGCCCATAAATACTATGTGCTCTCCTATTTGTTTTTCTTCAAGTTTGACAAACATATCTATATTTCTGCATATATATCTTTTTGTTGCAAAGGCAATCCACCATGAATCTAACGCTGGTTCTACAATCATTACTTCTAAGACTGTCATCACAATTCCTTTCTTTTCTTGTGTTTTTTTCTTATTAGGACATTGTGATTTGTAATGCCCCATCTTCCCACACTTAAAATAATTTTCAATAAATTATTTATTTTGTTTCCTTTTCAACCATTTTTTTTTTCTTAAACTATTTTAGCTTCATCTTGTTTTGTGTAGAATGCTTGTCCTGAGCCATCAATAAATTAAATGATTCACTATCTTTATTCCTCCTCTTTATCATTTCTCCTTCAAGTATTAAAAGCGATGTCATTGTTATTTCATTTCTACTATGTGTTAAAGAAGTAACAATGTGATTCCAAGATGAAGGAAGACTATTTAGTATAGTTGTAACTTGTATTTTATCAGTGAAAGGATGAACAGCATCATATAATTCTTTTGCAATCAACTCCATTTGAAGTACATGATCGCCAATGTCATCATTCTATTTCATACAAGTTTGGTTATACTTATCCACTAATAACTGTATATAAGTATCCAACCTTACACCATACTTTGCCTCAACTGCATCCATAATTTCTTTAGCAGTTTCATCGCCTTCAAAGAGATGAATGATATGATCATTCACACAATACAAAATTAAAGCTTTTGCCAATGCATTGCGTTCTTTCCATTTATAGTTGCTTCATACGCTACCTCCATTCAGCCCATTTTCTACACTTTCTGATGGCTTTGGTGTTGTCAATGTATATAAGGTCTTTTCAGGTGTTAGAAGAAAAGTTATATGCCTTTTCCAGAACTGAAAATTTCTTCTTTTAAGTTTTTTTAGCCCTGATGGATCAATACTTTTTTTTGGTTCCATAAATATTAAACCTTAAAAATTAATAACAAAAAGAATGTACAAATAATAAATGTGTTCTATTGTAAATAAATTAAATACAATAGTTCAACTGTAAAAAATTAAAATGATTAGAAACTCAATAGTAAAAATAATCCTTGGATCTAATCCAAGGTGGCAGCTACGGAATTCTCCTATTATATTTTAAATAAGGAGAATAATTGAAGTGACTCCTTAATCAAGTATTCCCATGAACTTTTCTTGATGTTTCACCCTTTTCAAGTAATTTATGGCCATAATATTGACCAACAGATGCTCTATAATGATTTGGTACAAAAGTTGGAGCACGACGGCTTTTGAATGGATCAAATCGGGGCTTGACCTGGAACGGCCCAAAATACCAAATCTGGCCGGAACCAATCCAGAAAACCAAGTTAGCCGGGTTAAACCAGGTCCAAAAGAAGAAAACCAATCATCAATGGCTCAGTCAACAGCTTGATGAGTGGCTCTGTCTTCGGCTCAACTCATGACTTGCAATGATGGATCAGCTTGTGGGTTGACAACTTGGGTTTGGGCTTGAGTCCAATTCTCTATGCGCCCACGGACTTCTGCTAAATAGACTAGAGGCCAGGCCTGTATTCGAGCCATTTGAAGTGAGCCCGTTCCTGACAAAACGACATCGTTCAGTTTGATTGAAATGACGTCGTTTTGTTTCTTACTGGTGACTTCCAATGTTCTTGCTCCTTCCAACTGCTTAGAAACTAGTTCCCATAGTGAACGACATTTCGAGCAATGAGCAAAACAAAGTCATGTTGTTTCTTACAGGCGTCGTTTCACTCCTTGCTCAAAATGACATTGGTCGCTATGGGAACTGGTTTCTCAACAGTGTCCAAAACAACAATGTCATTTGCCTCCTCACTTGAATGAACGACAATATCATTTAGCCAAGATTGGTTTGAAAATTCTTGACCGTTGTTCAAAACGGTGCAAAGGAAAAGTTTTCTTCTTCCTCATGTAGACTGGAACAAGCCACTATAAAAGTTTTATCTTCACTTCTGTCCAGCAAGATGGTAGTCGGCGTCAAAGATTCTGACATGCTCCCGACGTCCACGAACTCTGGCAGTGATGATGGGCTCTGGCGACTGGCTGGAACAGTAACAGTGGGTGTAGAAAAATGCACAGTGCACTATTTCTTTGTGTAAAAATGTGTCAATAATTGTCTTCAAAATAATAACAACTTACAGAATTTTGAGGATTCCTAGTATACTCTAGGCCTCTCACTATAATTTGGAACAATTTTTCTCTTGGATTTAAAAACCTCTGAAAATGATTATCATATACAAGTGCGGTTGCCAAACCAAGGACTTGCCTATTGATCATCTTCTCAATACGTGAAAATATCCCCTCTGTCATGACCAAGCTCTCTAATACCACTGTATCATTCATCCACATTCATGTCTTTTCTGCTCTTAATCCTCCTAAGAAGGTTATTGATGAAGTAAATAGAACTTATGCATTTTTTTTTTTTTTTTTTTTTGTGGGGAGATCATGGGGGGAATACTTAGAAGAAATGGATAGAATGATTGACTATTTGCAAGCCAACTAATGGAAGGAGGGGAGTCTTTGCATTAGAAACTTGCATTGAGGTGGTTAAAGCTCTACGTTTTAAGCTAGGCTTCTTTCATCTTTCTCTTTGCTGTATATTTTTATGCATAAAAAATATTTAAGCGATGTTTACTCTTTTAACTCTATTGTTTCCTCTCGATATCTTCCAATTATTTACCATACCAAGAGAGTAAATCGTATATTAAAGGGAGCTCTATAAATTTATGGTTTGATAATTGGATAGGACATAGTTTTTTTGTTAACAAAGGCTTGTTTAATAGATCTCTCTTATTCTTTCTCTTATGTTGCTAGGATGTGGAATATTTTTATTTATCCATCCAAATTTTCTCTTTTTGCATGAAAATTATGGCATGAGGTTTTACATGTTGATGATAAAATGCAATATTATGGCATTTCTTTGGCTTACTTTCTTTATGTAATAAAGAGTAGAAGGGCACCCTTTTGGGCAAGCCCCTCACCCTTTGACATGCCAAGCAATAACTATTGGGTTATGTGAAGCTTGGTTGTGAGCTAAGAAAACATTAAGCCAAGAGTTCGCTCCACTTTTGCTCGATGTAGCGCTCGAGCAAAGCTTTTGCTAGAGTAGCGCTCGACATTGGGCTCAAGTGAATCTTAACCAGAGAGTTCGACGAGGTACACTCGATGGTTGGCTCGAGCAAATGTTAGACAGAGAGTTCACTTGTTGTGCACTCAACAGATAGCTTGAGCAAATCTCAGACTAAGAATTCGCTTAAGGCTCCTGTGATAGGCCGCTTAAGTGAACATCAAATAAAGAGTTTGCTCGAGACACACTTGATACTCCGCTGCAGCGAATAATCCAAGGAGCTCTTGTAACTCATTGTGTGTTGTAAATCTCCTCTAAATAAGATCTCATGCATCTCCGTGGACGTAGGCACATTGATGAACCACGTAAATCTTGTGTCATGTGATTGTTTGTGATTGATTCATGTGTTTCTGCATTTATTGTTTCATTATCTTTCTCGCTATCGCTGTTTGTGGGTGTGGTGGCTATTCCCCAACAATA
This sequence comes from Pterocarya stenoptera, assembly GCA_003123785.1. Lineage (NCBI taxonomy): Eukaryota > Viridiplantae > Streptophyta > Magnoliopsida > Fagales > Juglandaceae > Pterocarya > Pterocarya stenoptera. The sequence continues at coordinate 191,344 of QEOT01002350.1, read as the reverse complement.
ATGTTATGATTCTAAAAGCATCAATTTCAACTTAAGTCTTATGTTAATGGGTTTGTGTCTGTGGGATCGTGAGTTATGTTAGTTGGGTCATGTTTTGAAGTTATGTGTTAGTGGGTCTGTTACTGTAAGTGGGTCAAATTGTGATTGAATGTGAGTTGTTGCCTTGGGGCTAATGTCATCGTGTCCGTAGTGGGTCATTCTCATGTAATTGTCCATTTAAGTTCTTTAAGCATACCAAAATGAAATCATTAGTTTACATCCAAGATTTGAGTACTGTTAGAGGTCTTAGGCACCTCTAATTGCCTACAATTGATTAATTCCTTATTATACAAATTTCATACCATATTAGTACATAACAAATGGTCTCAGAGCCACGTTCTTGTGACATGGGTGAAAGAACTCACAACGAACAACTCTCAAAAGTTGTGGCTAATCTTAAAAGTGAGACTAACCATCTGAAGGATGAACAAGTTCACCAACAACAATTGTTGGAAACTGTATTGCAACAACTCAGTAATCTCGCGACTAGTTATGATCAATTAGTTCTTACAGTAGGAAATGCTAACTCCAGATAAGGTTCTTTTGGGGGTGGAGACAGTAATGTGAAGCTCAATGGCAACTCTCTATTTGAAGGGCATGGACAAATTCAGGCTCCTACCTTGCGATTGGATTTTCCTAGATTTCATGGAGCTGAGCCCACCGAGTGGATCCTCAAGGCCTAGCAATTTTTTACCTATTGTAATATCCCTGATAATCACAGGCTCCAAATTGCATCCTTCCATATGGAAGGAAAGGCTCTTTCTTGGTAGTCCTGGCTCATGGACTCGAGTATAGTCCACACTTGGGAGGAGTTTGTTTCAGCCCTCAAAATTTGCTTTGGTCCATCAGCTTACAAAGATCCAGTAGGAGCTTTTACTAAGCTCCGACAAGTGTCCAGTGTTGAAGAATATCAAACTCAATTCGAGCTCTTATCTAATCGAATGAGTGGACTCACCGAAGAGCTTCGCATCAGCACCTTTATTATTGGCTTACGTGATGATTTGAGAGTTGTCGTCACCATGTTCCACCCTACAACTCTTTCAGCAGCCTTTGGATTAGCCCATTTGCAAGAAGAAGAAGTCCTACAGAAAACTCCACACCACTCCCTACCTAGCCCACCACAACAAACCAACCTGCCTAGTCTTCCTACCCTAGCTCCTTTATTAAGACTAGCTACCCCTCCACCAAGCCCAAAACCAAGAAATCAAACAAACCCCATCACCAACAACCACAACAAAGAGTCCACCTTACCTGTTAAATGAATTTCCCCAACTCAGATGCAGGAGAGAAGGGATCGAGGCCTTTGCTATTACTATGATGAAAAGTTTCAACCCGAACATCAATTCAATAGGCCAATAATTTATTTGCTAGAAGGAATTGAGGAGGACACATTTCAGGAAGACGTGGATGGCAATGCAACTTGGGAAGATTTTGGATGAGCTTTGGGGGAAACTTTCCTGACCTTGTGGACAAGGTCTTTTGAAGAGGGGGAGTATGTTATGATTCTAGAAGCATTAGTTTTGGCTTGAATCTTATGTTACTGGGTTTGTGTCCATGGGATCATGAGTTATGTTAGTTGGGTCATGTTTCAAAGTTATGTATTAGTGGGTCTATAACTTTAAGTGGGTCGGCACATTGTGATTGAATGTGGGTTGTTGCCTTGGGGCTAATGTCATCGTGTCCGTAGTGGGTCATTCATGTAATTGTCTATTTAAATTCTTTAAGCGTACCAAAATGAAATCAACTGTTTGCATCCAAGATTTGAGTACTGTTGGGGGCCTTAGGCACCTCAAATTGCCTACAATTGATTAATTCTTTATTATACAAATTTCATACCATATCAGTACATAACAAATAACACCTAGTGTATACTAGGCGTTATGCCAAGATTTTGTGAGAAATAAAGCTTGGCCTTTTAAGGTCAGCCGAAAAACTCAATCCCTTCCCGCATCCCAAGTGAGTGCCTTGATGATATTCAACATTCTCTCTAGAAAGCATCTAGGGTGTGGGTTTTAAAGTGTATCTCTAGTTTACTTAGGTAGCACACTCAACCATTGTGTGAAGATGAACATGAATTGATAGGAGTATTGTACGCTAAATTCATTCGTGAAACAAATACAAAAAATGAGCTTGAGGTACATTTTCTTCCACTGTGTATAATTTTCATAAGCTCTAACATTGGTATCAGAGAGGACTTGTTTTTCCATATGAAATTTATGCCTTTATATTGTTCATGATATAAGTACGCCTATGTTTTTTTATTGGTTTTATTTATTCTGGGATAGGCACGCGTTGGATGTCCTTATTATTTTCATTCTAGCCTCTATTTGTTGAATAGTGATATATATATACACCCCATTTTTTTTCTCATCCGAGCTTATGTTCATGAATAAGCCTTTTTTTTTTCTCTTTTTTTTCATGAACTGCTATGAATTAGAGTTACTCTGTATGTAATCTGTTTATAAAAATTGAAATTGACATATAAACCATTGAGGAATTTTGAGGAACTGCGCACTAGACACACCAAAACACCGCAATCAAAAACTATGCACCAAGGCAACAAGCACTCAAAGGCGCTGCGCGCACCAGGTCCTACTCGCAGTGGTGCCTTGAGCAACTAAGGCACTGCACCCTCCGAGTGCTAAACCAGAAAAGCCCCGATGCGCTGCACATGAAGAAGTGGCAGCAACAAGCGGTGCTTTCCCGTTGTACTAATTTTGTACTCTTCATGGTCATTGTTCATATGAACAGTCACCATGAAACTGGGTAAGGAAGCTAATCTTTTTGGTTGTTTGGGTTAAATGGATTATTGGGCCAAGTTGTTTATGAATCATTCCGTGTTTTATTTTAAAAAAATAATTGGGGTTGGCTATTTTTTGGCCCAACCTGGGTTTTGGACCCAGAATCTGGAGGGAAACAAGGCCTAGGCGCACCAATGGGTTGCTGCCTTATTTTGATTTAGGTGGGGCTAATTAGTTTGCTTGTTATTAATTTTGTTGGGAAAAAAATATCATTTTTTGGCATAATTATTTACTCTCATATGTTACCTTTTTATCTACTTATTCTATGTTATTACATGATATTACTTCTTTGATATGAAATTATATGTGAATTAATTTTGGGAATTGAGAACATGTGATTTTTTAAATTACTTTTTCACAAAATTTGTTAAGTTATTTCTTGTTTAACCTTCCAAGTCTTTTTTGAAGTAATAAATATTGGGAGTATGGTCGAGAAATTGGTTTTTCATATATAAAAATTGTTTTTTTTTTTTATAATATTTTTGGTAAACTTGAAACTTGAAATCCCACAAAAATTGTTTAAAAATTAGCTAAATATGAACCAAAATAAAAAATAAAAAAGACCAAAATCCGAGCCTATGTAAATTGGAGTCAAATTTCGTGGATAACGACTCCAACTTAGCCCATGCTCAACCCTAATATTACTCAAAGGCATCCATTTGTATCAAACCTCTTAAGTACAAAAATATGCTTAGGTTGGTTTTCGCAGGCACATCTTTTATTTTATGATTTAGATTATATATTGTTAAAAATACACCAGAGACATCGTTTAAAAAGCCTATTTACTTTTCTCTTAAAATATATTACTGATTTATTTTTCAAATGGATGTATCCATAAATCCTTTATTTCACAATAGTTGCAGTTCCATTTATCTCATTTTCAGGCATTGCTGTTTTTCTATGAAAGCAATAAATACGCTTTTGGATGGTCAAATACTTCAATTGATTTCGTCTGTGTATTTACTCCAATAATACTTTTACTAAATCTAAGCAAAACTAACAGAATCTGCCCATGTGGTCTTTATCTAATCATTGAAGCCTTTTTTTTTAAAGCTTTAACTAAAGTTCTACCAGTGATAGCCAACTTTGCTCATGGTTTTAATGGGATATTTATTTCTGGAGATTTTATCATTTCTAAAGTTGAATGATTTGGTCCTTTTTCGTAAATGTTTTCTCAGCTCTACCCTTAACTGTTATAATTTTTTTTAGCATATTTTTTACTAAAAAAAATTATTGTGCTCTTTGGATGTAGATAAAAGGCCAAAATTCTTGTAATTGTGATAAAGAAAAATGCAAGAATTTTTTTATTTTTTATTTTTTTTGGTTCCTTTCCTTTCTAGCAACTAAATGGACAAAAACTCAAAAAGAAAATGGTTTGGGTCTTGATTATCTTTTTTTTGTTTGTTTTTTTACTTAATGATTAAGTAAATATTTTTTAATAATGTTGTTAATTTTTTTTAAAATATTTAAGGAGAGTAAAAAATACATGAAAAAAAAACACCCATTGCTTCTCGATAAGGGTGTCAAATCGTGTTAACGGATTGTATTTGTGTCGTATCAAAGTATGTATATTATATCATCTATATGTGTCAACCCGAACACAACCCGTTAAACTTATCGTGTCAAAATCTCAAACCCTAACATGACCTATTAATATAACGGGTTAACACGACACGACCCGTTAGTGAATACTATGAAATAGGTTAACAAACACGACCTGACCCGTTTCAACCCGTTTATGTAAATGGGTTGAACAAATCCGAAATTAACCCGTTTGACCTGATTAAGTTTTGTATAATTTTATATAAATATTAAAATCACAATATTTATAAAAATATAAAACTAACTACAAGTCCAAAATAACAATCAAAACAATAAAAATACCGAAAGTAAAATCTCAACAATTTTACTTTTAGGTATAAGGGTATAATTGTAATTTTAACTTTCTTAACCGGTCATAATGGTCAAAACAAGTTAACTCATTATCAACCCGTTAAGCAATCGTATCTTAACGGGTCAATCCATTTTGACCCAAACCTGCTATTATCGTGTCGTGTTCGTGTTGGGTTAACCAGTCGTGTCACATATTGACACTCCTAACTATTATTGTCTTCCTTTTGTTTTATATATATATATATATTAAAACATTTAGAAATGAATCTTCTGTTATAGAAAATATATATCTATTATTTTAAGAAAAAAAGCATACTTTTTGTGTGGCAGTCTATGATTGATCACTTGATTTCTAAACTTGGAGTTATTACTTATTATTATAAAAAATGATACAATGCTAGATTAAAATAGGCCGACATAAAAAGGAGTTTTAGATAACAGTTCTTCTACGCACAGTCACGGTGCATAACTACGGTGGAATTAGTTGACGTCTCCATCTTCGTGGGTGGAGCTTGAGCCTTTCTTTGCCGTTGTACCAGGCTGAGCTTCTTTCCACCATCATACCAAGCTGAGCTTCTCTTCGCCGTCGTACCAGGCTGAGCTTCCACTATCTTAGTACCAACTTCAGCAGATATTCGTCTCTTCGTCTTTGTACCAGTGAGCCAAGATTCATCTTGGTACCAATGAGCCAACTCGTGGAGCTTGTCATCGATGGGTTGTTGCACACTGAAGCCACGAAAAACCAAGGAACAGGTATGTGCATAATCAATCCGATGCACTTCCTCTCTCTCAATTGGGTAAAAATTTCCTTTACTTATGATGTTTGGATCAGTTCATTAACGTTGGTACGTTGGTAGATCTGTGAATATAATCAATCTGAGTTTTGCTGAGAGTTTGGGCAGTCATTACTTAAGAGGATGATGATCAAAATTAATTAAAAAATTATAAATGTAATTTTGCTTGAAATATGCATAACTGTGAGTTTTTTATTTCTTGAAATATGCTTTATTTATAGTGGTATACTTGCAGTTGGCTACTGTAAGCATGGAAGACACAACAAGTGGTTGGGTTAGAGCATCCCAAGTTTTGCCAACATGGCTACTCGAACACAAGTCCATTGACTTGTTGAACTTCGTAACCCATAAGCCAAGTCCCTTGACTAGCCGCGAAGAAGTGGTCGGTCCAGAGCACCTCGAGTTCTGCCCATATCGCCACTCAGACACAAACACCTTAACTTGTTGAACTTCGTGACCAATAAGCCGAGTTTCTTGACTCACCGCAAAGAACTATCGAGCCAGAGCATCCCAAGCTTGGTCCACATGGCTACTCGGGCAGAAGTCTCTTGACTTGCCGAACTTTGTGACCCATAAGCCCAGTCCCTCGACTCTCCACGAATAAGTGGTCAAGCCAGAGCATCCCAAGTTTTGCCCACATGGCTACTCAGGCACAAGTCTCTTGACTTGCCGAACTTCATGACCCATAAGTCAAGTCCCTTGACTTGCTACGAAAAAGTGGTCGGGCCAGAGCATCCCTAGCTCTACCCACATGGCCACTAGGACACAAGTCCCTTGAGTTGGCAAACTTCGTGATCCATAAGCCAAGCTCCTTAACTCACCGCGAAGAAGTGATCAGGCCAAAGCATCTTGAGCTCTGCCCACATGGCCACTCGAATACAAGTTCCTTGACTTGTCGAAATTCGTGACCCATAAGTCGAGTCCTTGACTTGCCTTGAAGAAGTGTTTGGGCCAGAGCATCCCGAGCTCTCCTCATATGGCCACTCGAACACAAGTCTCTTGACTTGTTGAACTTCGTGACCCTCTAGTGCTTCGCTGACGGCATTGGCTCCCATAGGCTCAGGCTCAGGCGCTAGCTTCGCCAACACCGGCTCCTCAAGCTTGAAAGACCCCAAGGAGGGTTTCTCGATCGCCACGGGCACTTTCTCAGTCGTGGGGGCGGCCTCCACCCCAGGAAAGCCCGACTTGCCTACAGGGGGAGGCTACAACGCTGCTTCATATGAAGCCAAGTAGGAGCTAACGTCTGGGTCCCTAGGAGTGATTGAAGGAAGGTGGAGGGATAGATACATGGTCGTCACTCAACTCCACAGCAAAGGAAGAACTTGGCCCGGCCTCCTCTCGGTCAATCTGCTTGGAACTGAAAGGAGAAGGGTGAACTTCCACCATAACGGCCGGAGGAACAATAGGAACGGCGTCCTCCAACGAGAGTGTTTCTTCGAAGGAAGGGAATGACTCAACCTCCAATGTGGGCCCTCGAGGTTCAAGTTTGATAAAGGCATTGAATAAGGCTACCCAAAGGGCTTCATCACCTTCCTCCTCAACAACAACGTGACCCGAGGTCGACTAGGCCACATGTGGCACAAATGGGGAACGTTATGCCTCATACACAAGAGTCTGACAGGAGGAGGAAGCTGGGATCACAGCGCGATCGAACCATCCGCCACCTTCAAGACAAAATGAGACCGAAAGCCCCTTGACCCAAGGTCGAGCTAAACTACACAGACCCAGCCCATAAGGCACCGATGGGTCTAAGGGTAGCCTGACAATAGGAAATCGGTGTGAAAGGATATGATGGGCTGGGCCGAGAATGGCAAGGTCGTCCAAGAAGCCTAGAGAGGAGCAGTGAAGTCGGATGCTTGGAACGAGGATCCTTGAGTCAGAATGTATGACACCACTACTGGCCGAAAATCCCCATACACAGTTTCAGGGACAACCCTGGTCCCTGGACATCGACGATTGGATAGACCTGAAAGGTGGGCGCGCCAGGCTATGACGTGCACCCTAGACTGTCAGGGATTGCCACGATTGGGCATGGACGACCTGTCGTGTGGCAAAACGTGGGAAGAAGGCACGACCTGAGTATGGAGCACCATCGCCACAATCGGCTTGCCAGGGGACCACTCCAGCCAAGTATATATATATCTCCCTCTCTAGGCAGAAAACTCTTTATGCACTTTCATTTGAGCTCCCTTAAATTACAAACTGAGAACCCAAGCTGACTTAGGCATCGGAGGTGTTTCTCACCACCCCGAGCCCTTATTTCCCAATATTCACAGGAACAAATGGACTCATGGTGAAGTTGCTCGGACTGCAAAACATGATATCAACAGTATCAACAAAAAGGAAAAACAAAGAAAATACTATCAGAACAAAAAGAAAACTCTAATGTAGCACCACCACAAGGACTATTGTCTCCTCCCCTCCCCAACAAATTATAAAAGCATCCATACATTGCATCTTTACTCAACTATAACTATTGAAACTTGAAAGGAATGAAAAATAGACAACACGATGCAATCTTGACAATGGATTTTCACAGAAGGTGTAAAGTAATAATTTTTTTGTAGTTTAAATGTGTAATATATCATTTCGAATGTAATTTGTAAAGGGAAATGATGCATCCTGACAAAAGCTATCAATTCCTATTTTTTTATTTAATTGTTTAGAAAATGTTTTTAAATGAGTTTGTGATTTTTTTTTCTTCTTTTTTTTTTTAAAAAAAAATGTTTAAAGTGGTTTAAAAAATACTTGAAAAAAAGTACAAAATAAAAAAGTGCATTTTGCACTTCTGAGTAGAAATCCGTAAGGCCATTCTCAGTGGCGCTAGCAGGACTCCTTTGCAAAATCCTTATTAATATGAAGATGTAAAGTATAATTATTCGAAAAAGATGTTACAAATTTAGTGATACGTACTATGTAGTATAATATAAACCTTAAAATATACACTTTCATCTCTCAAACAAAGCGACACCATCATTAATAACATAAAATAAAAAACAACAATTTTCACTCTCTCTTCATGGTTCATTTTATCATAAAAAGACAAGATGGGGATGATAATGAAATAATTGATGATGCAACCGAACAATCGCAAGGTGCCAAGTGTGCACCAAGGGGAACTGACCTGAGAAAAGTGGAAGGAGATGTTTTGAATTCTCACCGTAACGTGTATGGTGGGAATTCGCGGGGTACTGCGAGGGACGTCGTTCCCAAAGTCGGACCGAACCACATGGGCCCAATCCACGAGGCACAGATGGGTCTAAGGGTAGGTCGACAGTAGGAAATCGGTGTGAAATGATAGGATGGGTTGGGCCGAGAAAGGCAAGGTCAGCCCATGAAGCCCAAAGAGAAGCAATGAAGTCGAACGCGTGGATCGAGGATCCTTGAATCAGAATGTCTAACACCACTACTGGCCGGCAATCTCCATACACAATGTTAGGGACAACCCTGGTCCTTGGACACTGACGACTGGACAGACCTGGAAGGTGGGCCCGCAAAGCTAAGGCCACACTGCATTTAATGAAGGTCAGGGGGCGGGCATGCCACAATGTGCACCCCAAACTGTTAGCAATTGCCACGATCGAGCATGGACGACTAGTCGCATGGCAGAACGTGAGAAGAAGGCACGACATGAGTACTAATATAAGGGTGTGAAGTATAATTATCTGGAAAAAAAATATTATAAATTTAGGGATACGTACTACGTAAGTGTAATATAAACCTTAAAATATACACTTCCATCTATGAAACTAAGCGACTCCATCACTAATAACATAAAATAAAAAACAATAATTTTCAGTTACTCTTCATGGTTCATTTCATCATAAAAAGAAACAAAAAATCTCCACAATCTCCTACTATTCACACAACCTCCACACACCATATTTTTTTTATTTTTTTTATTTTTTTCTTTAATCAAATATTTATTATATGAATAATGAATAGAAAATTTGAAATAGTTTAAAAAGAATAAACTCAAAAGAAAAATTTTTAAAAATATATTAAAAAATTTTAAAATTAAAAAAAAAATATGGAGTCTAAAGTGTGGTGGAGGTTGTGTAGCAAAACTCAAAAAAAAAAAAAAAAAAAGGTGGAATTTTTACCCTCTAAACCACTACTTCTGGGGTGCTAAATGATAACTTTGTTGTCTTGTTAGTCATATTGCGAAATAAATAATAACACCAAAGAAAAAAAAGGTATAGTTCTTAATATTTTAAACCATCAAAATATCTCAAAAGAGAACATGCAAGACAAACAATGGGACGTGGAAAACACTAGTCGAATGAAATCTCGTCTTCTTGTTTAGTGAATTCTTATTCTAGGCGATTTCAGTGTCAAAATCAACATAACCAGGGCGGACCTACGTTGGGGGGGGGGGGGGGGGCCAAAA
>QEOT01002350.1:157081-181221 GCA_003123785.1 Pterocarya stenoptera | reverse complement strand
GGGGGGGGGGGGGGGGGGGGGGGGGGGGGGGGGGGGGGGGGCCCAAAATTTTTTATAAGTATGTTTTAGTATATGGATTTTTTAAAGATATCTTAATATAAAGATAATTCTCCCTCCTCTCAAAATTTTCAAAATCTCATTTAGTAGTTAGTTATCTAGGTTTCTTTTAATGTTTTTAATAATTCTTTCATAATTACACATTTTTTTCATTAATAAAATCTCACATATCATTATTATTATTATTTTTTTTTTTACATCTCATAAGAGGCAATAAAATATCTTGATTACTTTTTATAAGATATTTAGTAAATTTACAACCTCATTTTTTTTTTTTTTTTGCACTTTTCCTTTTAAGTCTTCCTCTAACTAGCGTTAGTAAACACATATATACTACCATCGAGTTAATAATTATGAGTGAATGCAACAAATCTCACATAATTATTTCCATCTATATTATAAAGACTTTACAATATTCAATCTTAGATTCAACAAAATAGTTTATCTTTATTTACTTAATTTTTATCATTTACTTTAAAAAATCTTACATAACTATTTCTATCTCAATTTTTATCTTTTAATTGAGTCCGATAGAGCTCAAGTGAGAGATTTAGATGGGTAGCTTCAGTAATTTAATTTATCCCTAAATAACAACTTTATATGAATAATATTAAATGTCGGTGACACACTTTGCTACCTTAAATGTCGGTTACTGTTCACTCCTACATACGACACACTTTGCGAATCGCCCCACCACGCACAAATCCTAGTTCCGCCCCGAACATAACACTGAGTTATTAAGTAAACCAACACCATCCTTAATCTCTCCGATTTGAGAGCTCAAGAGAGAACGTTGCATGCCTAGGCTGATTTCTGCTATTAAGGACACAGCAAAAAACATATGTTTACTCGGATGCAAACAAAAACGAAATCTCCAGCACCAATTTCAGGATGTTCTTCCATTTCTGAGTATGACTTACAATGGAATCAATACTCATAATGAGAGAAGCCAGCTTAAGCACATTAGTGTCCGAGATCGATCACAAAAATTCAAACAAAACAAAACTTGAAATTATTTTTGAGCTCGAATTAATCACCCAGAAACTTCCGTTTCTTCGTCGTGTTCATGTATGGTCTGATTACCCATTCAGTCTGAGCTTCTTCCTGATCCACTGTTCCTAACTTTATCTGAAAACAGGAATAAATAGAAACTAAATAAAATAACAGCCAATGCATACAAATATATACAATGACACACGTGTGCCATGAAAAGACTCTTGACCATATCACTTTCTTTCCAACAAGTAACATAATTTCATTAAGTGCGCAAAAGGTGCAACCCAAGTATAAAGAAAAGTATGTTAAGACTTCAAATGTAAAAGTAATCCAAGAATCTCAACAAGAAGCAATGAATTATTCCATTTTTTTTTTTATGAACAAAAGCCCTTTCATGTATTATCCGTACATGCTGAAGGAGTTGTGGTAATATTTGGATGTTAAAAGTTGGAAAGCTTTTGATGAACATTGAAGAAATGAAGTTGAGATGATGAAAGTCTTAAAGGTTTTTGTGAAAGTGTTGGTGCTTTCTATGTATTTGTGAAAGTCTGAGATGAAAGTGTGGGGCCCACCTCAAATTGATGTGTTTTTATATTAAAAGGATTTTTTTATAAGACAACAATTTATTAATAGAAGTAAAAAGGCACAGCCCCCACCCCCCAAATTTTCTTGCTCTCTTCTTTTCACATAGAGATATCAGACTCGTTCATAGGCATAATTGTCATTGATAATTATGCAGAATGACGATTCAACAAATGCAGATCACAGAAACGAAAGGACTCTTGCCCACCTTGCAATGAAGTCCTGTACACCTAGACTTTGAATTTAAAAATCAAAGGGTACTAATATAACTTTGAGGGCATAAAAGTGAATTGGATAATGAATAGATGCCAACTTTCTAGTGCAACTAGTAGAACATAATATCTACCACAGATAAATAAATACAAGGAGAGAGCAAAAGATAACTAAGAAAGCCCAAGAGAAAGGAAAAAGCATAGAAGAAAATTGGATTTACAAACTAACATACAATGATGAAAGTGATCTCAGTTTGCTTTTGGTGACAAACAAGGATCAAAAGGAAGATTCACGACAAAATACTATTTTGGACGTGTAAAACAGAACATTTTTTCTGGGTGTGCAAAAATCTAAAGCCATATGGAAGTATAATAGTCATAAGAGACATCCAATTGGGTGCAGTGAAACAATTTTGACAAAAATACATGCATAATTCTTAACAACAATATTGACAAATAAAATTAAGCTTCACTGAAAAGTGAACCAAGGAGCATAAAAAGGTACCTGATAAAGCCGCATTTCAAACCGAGGACCAATTTCTTTAAGCTCGATTGATTCAGGACCTCCAGGCATCTCATAAATGTGGTGCCTATAAGTTCACAAGTCATTAATAAGAGTTCAAAAGTCCCATGTATGCCACCTTGCAAGGGGAAAATACACCAAATTACCCTAAGTAATCTACTTTGAAGGGTACCATACAAAAAAGTTTGGGGTGAAAAGTATATTTTTCCTTTTTTTTTTTAACATGTCACAAGTTATGTAACTCAAAGCTCGCCTTCTGTACAAGTCCCATAATATATTTTCAATTTTACTTGAAAATCTGGACATTTTGAATGAAAAAGGTTGAATCTCTCTTGTTATCAAGCCATCAATAAAATGTGTCATTACTTGAGGAGGCAACCAAAATAATACCAACTCTGTGATGACAGAAAGCAGCTGTATAACCAGATCTTTCACAGCACCATCAAGTCCAAAGATCCGATCACCCATCAAAGTAGATTATGGGTGAATCTAATGAAAAATTTTCAGCCGTAATTTTTCTTTTCTGCATTAAAATGGTAATACCATAACACCTAAAGAACAGCCAAAGACCAGTAAAAATATTACGGACGAACATCATTATCAACAGAAGGCATATTATCCAAGCCAAGACTATCCTTGCTAATAGAAATTTCACAAACTATAGAACAGTCAATAGGTATAGTATCAAGAAATAAACCAACCTGAATGAAATATAGTCAGACATATTAGCAAAGGTTATAATGCGTTTGGTATCTGGCTTTGGCACGGGGAAAAGATACTTCAAAATGTTTGCTGTCCTTTCGCCCAGCTATCAACAAAAACATAAAAATTATGAAAAACATTGAACATCTAAGAAGAATAGGTCTATGTCAAATAAGAGAAGAAATGCCAAAAGAAGATAAATGGTGTAAAAAAATAAATACATACTTATAATGTGAAGCCAGGATCCACCAAAACAAAGAATCCTAATGTTTCCAGCAGTAAAATCCTTCAAATTGTTTTCTTAAACTTCATCCAATCATCTTTTACTAGTGTAATGCTAATAACTGAGAAACCATTTATGACGCTCACATAACATCTATTGGAACTCATACACAAAACTATGGACACTCTTCCTTATCTTTGCTACATTCTATTAGATATGCAGTAACCCTTAGGGCAGAACACAACAACGCTACTAGCCAGAACACCCGAGCCTCAATATTCAGACCCTTTGGCTATAGTTTTAAATATTTAGCTTTCTTGACATAAAGTACATTTTGATTGACACAATATATTTTTTTGTAAGTTTATTAGTGAAAAGCCAACTCAGAAAATAAATTTTCCATTCATGATATGGCACCTTGGTTGAAAACTTGTCAAGTATCAAGTTTGGGTAAGCCTGAGACATTGTTCCAATGGTCTGCTTGTCTTTAATGTCATGTCTTGTAACCTACAAGTAAATATTTTATTATCAATGCCCAAAACAACTGGGACAAAACAATAGTTTAGAAATAATAGTATGATCAACTACTTACGACATTGAATAATCCAAAATAGGCAGTTGGACCAAAAGGTAGATGGCTTATAGTCATTCCATCTGGCACGCCACGGTGTTCATGAACAAAGATAACATCTGTAAAATCATGTGCACGGCAAGTTTCAATAATTTCTTTAATAACCTGCAAAAAAGAAATATTCAAAAATATGCTTGTCGATGGAAAAGGACCACAACAGACGCACACAAGTTTCAAGGCTACTGCACCATTTACAATTTTTTCACAATAGAAAATTATATTCAAAGCATGATAATGAAGAATGAAGATAAGCACCCATAGCATCAAACTAATAAGATGGTAACCATATCATGCAGCATATACACCAAATTTCAATACTTGCATATACCATCAAAAAGTAGAATGACATGGTGCTAGGTGCCTATATGAACTGGACACACGTACAAAAATGCAGTAGACTTGTAGGTATATATTTCCTAATCATTTATTATAAAATCTGGCATTTGCATCAAATAAAATAGAATTTTGCTATTTGTAAGCCCGGTGTGTCAACATCAACATGTTATGAGACCCATTACAGTTATAAAAAAAATAAACACTGATATTTTTTATCATCGCATGACACTCTTTAATTGTGTCAGGTGTGTCGAAAAAAGCTTGAAAATATATTTTTAATAAAATATCAAATAATTCTTGCAAGAATAAATGTATTCGATGCAAAAATGTCCAGACTCCCAATGCCAATAAAAAAAATTGTAAAATGTGAGAAATGGATATCTACAAATTTTAACATCTCCAAGCAAGTTTTGAAACTAAGTTGAAAGAAATAGATTAAAAAAAAAATTGCACTTGTGTCACAAAGCAATCACAATTCCAAATTGAAACAACATGCCCAAGCCACATTTGACTTCTATTCCAAAAGGACCTTACGCAATTGGGGCCAAGGCACCGATCATGTCAAAGCCTCCAGTCGAGCAAATTACTAGAGTGGGTTTTGAGTCAGCTGGTAGTTAATATTACAATTAGAACCTTTGGAATCATTATAAACCGTAGAAACTTCTCCCTCCTAGACAATGTAGGACCTCATTCACCATCCTCTTCAACTAAATTCAGGGTATCACAATCTCCCCTATAAAATCCATGGCGCAAGGTCAGGCAATTCCATTTAAAATGTCACGAGTCAAGTCTCACATCTCTGGCTCTTATACCTTTTATAACTATCCAAAGTAAGCTAAACCATATACAGGCTTATACTCCAGAATAACTAAACAATATTACAATTGGACTTATTACAAACCAAAATAACTTATGCCTCACAAGCAATGTGGGATTTCATTTATCACTCTCTTATACGCTAAATTTGGGATATTAAAAATTGCAAATAAGACAATGTACAAAGAAAAGCCATTCACTAACCTGACCACCACGATTCATTCGTTGTGCATTAGGAAAGACGAACTTCAATTCCTGCCAGAACATGACAATGAGTTCCAGTCAGTGAACAAAACTAAACTACTTGCAGAATCCCGATGTATGTAAATATAAGTATAGCCCAGAATAGATGAATTGAGAAACACGGGCAAATAAAAAACGGCACTAACCTTTACAAACTGTGTAAGTGGAGCACTTGGATTACGGGATGTAGTTATCAAAATTTTAGGATCTCTTTCTGCTTCATTCGCATACTCATCATCAATGTGTGTCCTCGGGACTGAAATTTCAGCACAGGTGCCAATCATAGGCAAAAGTGAAAATTCGCATGTCAGAAGGGAGAAAAACAACAAAAAATAAAATTCTAAATAAATTAAATTTCACAACTTCGAATTGATCAAATGTTCAAGTATCACCTACTAAAGCAGGGAAACAATTTTATTTTACCCATTAAAAAAAAAAAAAAAAGAGGGAAACGACCATATCTAAGTTAGAATTCAGACTCCAATGAAGAAGGAAATAAAGAAATATAAAGAAATCCACTTGGAAGCACCCTTTTGGTCTTTATTCACCAATCAAGAATGACACCTACTTATAACTGTACAGCAATTCAATGGATTTATGTTTTTGGATAAATTTGTGAACAATCCCACGTGTCATAAGTTCAATATCATATTTTTCCCTAAACACCTCCCATCTTCATCTATCTTCTGCTGCCTTCCATTGCCCTAATCGCCGTCCACTCAACCAGTGACAAAAAGCCAAACTTTTCAAAAATATTCCACCATAGAATTCAATTTACATGTTGTAACTTTCTGTCTGCTAACCACGAAATAAAAAGTTTGGCTCACTTTGGTATATATGTATTGGGGCTCACTTTGGTATATATGTTATTCTCTGGAAAAAAAAAAAAAAAAAAACCACGAAATAAAAGGATTTAAAAAAAATAAACACCATACCAGCTGTGTTTTCGTCCTCAAGGTCTATTTGGTGCCGAAGCTCCGCCTCCTCGTTCCGTAGCTCCGTGGGAATCGGCTTACCCTCTATGGAATAAAAAATCCCTCGTGAGCATTAAAAGAAAAAAATACAAATTACACCTAAACGCGCATATGTATTCAATAGTAAGAATGGGAAAAGTGTAACTGAACCTCGCAGGGCTTCTTTGATCTTTCGCTTTTTTTCATAGAGGAGACGTTCTTTGCCCTCTAAGCTCTTTCTGTACAGATACTCTCTCCTCAGCCGTATGTTTCTACGGAGCATCTTCTCCAAAACAATGGTTTTACACACAGAATTTCAGAGAGGTAGGACAGGAAGAAGTAGAAGAAGGTGAAGAAAAACCCGAGGTTTAGGGTTTTATAGTCTTTGTGTTGGTTTTAGGGGATCAAAGTCGTACGGTATCATCCTTCAATTTTCACGTTTTCCTTGACAAGTACTATAACATTAATAGGGGTGCAACTAGTCCGGTTTTGGACAAAATCTAAGACCAGACCAGTATGTACCAGTTTTGCATTTTCCAAAACCGATTACGCACCGGTTACTCTCCTAAACCGGTACTTCCAGTTTTACCGGTTCTAGTCCAGTCCGGTTTTTCGGTTTTTTTAAAATGTAAGTTTGACAATTTGTCATTAAAAATCTGTTTATAAAACAAAAAAACTGATTTAACAGAAAATGTCCACCAAGCTTGGCAAGAGAAAACAGGGGAAAGGCAAAGACGTTATTCAAGATTTTCACAATATCACAAATATGTTAATAATATTGCAATAAATACGTGTTCTTCTAAACAGCCACAGCGGAAAGCAAACCAGAAAACAAGGGGCAGAAAGTTTGATTATGTTCTTTGTTCTTTATTCCTCAAATTCCTTTATATCATCAACATTTTTGTACGTAATTACTGGGTAACGTCCAATGTACTAAATATGTTATAGGTATAAGTATTGTGTAGTGTGTACTTAGGGGTCTTTTTGTATACTTCCATGTACAAGGGTTGCGCCTACTTCATTCGTATCAATAATATTTATATCTCACTTATCAAAAAAAAAAAAAGGTATTATGTAGTGTGAAAATTTGAGTTACCATATTGGGACACTTCTGAATCTATAATTTTCTATGAAGTCAGCAACGTGTTTCCACTACATATTATCACCATATCTCATTCAAGCTTTATAGATAATTCAAACTTTCTAGAAGAAATTACAGAAAGTACTCAAACCAGTTGGGAATAGAACCATATTTATCTCCATAACTTTGTTTTATGTGAGAGCAAAGTTAGATTCTAATAATTACTCTTCTGCCTTCATCTTGATTTCCAAGTAAACAAACGATCTATGGAGAGAGAGAGAGAGAGAGAGAGAGAGAACTAACGAACAATCACATCAAATATACTTGGAAAAAAGCTTTCTTAATCCTTATGGAAAGGCACGAAATGCATTGTTTTATTGTCAAGACATTTATTGATGCAGCATACAAATGAGCAGCCGAAAGCTAAAGCATGTTCACAAGGAAACATAGACAGAAAAACAGGGGAAAACAATTTATAAACACAAATTCAAACTTGCTTCTAACTGATTCTCGGAGAAACGACTAAATCTAACAAGTAATGAAATGAAAAAAAAAATGGAGAAACATTACCGTGAGGTGAGGCCGAAGGTCTGTGAGGCGAGGATGAGAGGCGAGGCGGCGACTGGCGAGGCAGAAACGAGAGTGGGGCAGAGAGGCAGAGGCGAGAGGCGAGGCAGAGACGAGAGTGGGGCAGAGTGAGGCAGTCGGCAGAGGCGAGGAAGAGACGAGAGTGAGGTTCGATTTTAGGGTTTATTGGCTTTATTGCCTTCTGGAAGTCTAACCGCGCCGTTTCCTGTTGGTTTCTTCAACCTCGATGGTTTTTTTTTTTTTTTTTTTAAATGATAATTATAATTTATATATATTTGTAATACATTTAATACATAGTTATAGACTATAGTAATTTAGTTATAGTGATTATTAAACTATAAAATAGCACTGATATGAGACTATTAGTATTAGTTATATATTAGTATAGATATATAATATATTAGACTATATAATAGTATTAATATTATACTTTTAATATAGTATATTTATATATTAGTATTAGTTATATATTAGTATAGATATATAATATATTAGACTATATAATAGTATTAATATTATACTTTTAATATAGTATATTTATATATTAGTATTAGTTATAAACTTATAGCGATTTGTATAATTATATTAGTATAAGTATAATTATAGTCTATATTAGACTATTAGTATTAGTTATAAACTTATATTTTAGTATAGCTATATATAAAGGTGTAACCGGTCCAGTTTGGTTCGATTTTGCATAAAACTTGGGACCGAACCGGTATGTACCGGTTTTACATTTTCTAGAACTGATTCCGCACATGTTACTCTCTAAATAGTTACTTTTGATTTTACCGGTTCGATCTAGTTTTTTTATTTTAATATACTATTATATATATGATCTCTGAGTTCCTACTTTGTCTGGTGTTTTTTATTCAAGAGACCTTGAACCTAGTAAGACCCATTTGCTGAAAAAGTGTTAGGGCAGTATGGTTCACTAGGATGAGATGAGAGTACACGCAGGATCCTGAGGTGCGAAGAACCAGCTTGTCTAGCGACAAAAAAAAAAATGTTTAGATCTAATTCAACAATTAGTTCAAGATCGTCTATGCCTCTTGATATCATTAATGAGGAAGATTATGTTTTAGATGAATCTGTTTCTAATTCTTGGGATATTCCTAAGATTAGCTTTAATTTTATTTATCAAACTTCTTGGCTTCAAAGGAGTTTTAATATTGATTTTCATGTTAAAACTGTTGAACAAACCTATTCTATTTCAAAACCTGATGAAAAATACTATCTTTTTACCAAGAAGCTTATTCAAGACTCCTTGGCGAAAGGATACAAGTTTTTACACATAGGCTCTGTTCAGGTTGCTGTCAAACATTTAACTAGGCTTGGCATACCAGCCTCTATGTTACTATATTTAAAAGATACTCGTTTTCGAAACTTTGAAACTAGTGCTCTTGGGATTATTCAATCCTCCTTGTTTAATGGCCCTGTCCACTTTGACTGTTTTCCTGATATTTTGATTGCTCTTGATGACCCCCATATCATCAAAGTTTTAACCTTAAATATCCAAACTCTTGGTTATAACATGCTAGAGGGCTCTAAACCTCTCGCTCTTGTTTATCGGATTTATTATAGTCTTTTAAAAACGAGTTTAACTCCAAAAATGATGTTAAAATCTACCCCTGGTAAAACTCTGCTCATCCAGAGTTCAATCCAGAATGCGAATGTTCAAGGTCCAAAAACCATTCACTGGAGTGATATAATCCTCCCAAAGAATGGATCTTGAAAATGAATGTCCGCCTCCTCCAAGAAATATTTCTTTAAATTCTAATATTGATTATATCCAACAATATTTAGACGGAACTGTCAAGATTCGTTTTGATCAGGCTAGTACCCCAGCTTTAAGACGAAATTTTTTTGCTGGATCTAGATCTTCTTTTGTTGGATTTGTTTCTGAGTTACCAGTAACAAGAGATCAAAATCTCTAACAATTTCTGGAAGACTCGGCTCAAACAGTCTAACCAAACCTTGATTTACCTATTAAACCAAATTTAAAACTGAAAGGAATTAACACTTCCTCTCAGATTACTTCTGCTTTTTATTCTGCTAAGGATAAATCCGTAAAGGAAGAAGACGAAGATACATCATCTTTGTCTCCAACAGCTTTGAATATGGTTGCATCTATTCCTCCTGTCCATCATAGTTTAAATGTTTTAAACAGATATTTTAACTATGATTTGATCAAGTTTTTTAATGAATATAATTCAAAAGAAACCGTGATAAGAGAAAAACTTATCATGCGACTTTCTCTGATTCTGAAAAACTTAGAGTTAAAAGAAAATGGAAAGAAATGATGAACAATCTCCAACAAGAGATTATTTTCTTTGATTTTCTTTACAACTACTATGTTTCAAAAAATAGTTTAAATGTTGTTAAAACTGATTTTCTTAAAGATGATAAAACGGTTGTACATGCTAGTCATCCGCCTCTTGATACTGTTTTGATCCCCTTAAAAGGATCCGAAATTCTTGCTACTCCTTTCAAAATTCCATCAACTGTGTCCAGAAAACCAGATGAAGACATGATTTTGAAAGAAACAAACAAAATTATTCAGCAAAACAATTTTGCAAATCTTGCTCTTCATAAGATTGGACAACAATTAGATAGAATTGAGGATAAAGCAGAGAAATCTGTTTCTCAGTCTTCAAACACTGTCTTTGTTAAAACAGAAAATCTTTTGGTTTTTCCAAAAGATCAATTAAAAAACCCAATTATTGAAAAACCTTTGATTGCTTTACCTCAATCCTGGTCAAAAATTACCTTCGAAACAAAAATCGATAGATTAAAGAAAAGCAACAAAATGCTTATTGATCTTAAAAAAGAACAACCCTCTACCAGTGCAATCGAACGCAATGGTGAAGGGTTCGTCTTTCCAGAAATCACTGAACCATCATCTGAAAATGATTCAGTAGCCAAAGATATTGATTTACTTGAAAAGAATTTTATTGATTTCCAATTAAATCCTGATTTCGAAATATCTTAAATCCACTCTAAATGACCCAAACCAATGAGTCTGACCAAGAGTTGGTATTCCAGATCTACTCCTCCTGATTTAGAATTTGAAAAAAAGGTATTTCAAACTCAATCTTCTTATTCTGCTGATAAGATTTACGAATGGAATATTGATGGATTCTCTGAACAAGAAATCCTCAATACCATGAGTAAAATGTCTCTTATTGCTAATGCATACATTAACAACAATATTCGTTAGCTAGATATTGTTTCCATTTTAACCAATGGTTTTTCTGGTGTTTTGCGAAGTTGGTGGGATAAACATCTCGCTGATAACGCCAAGACAACCATTCAGAACGTTGTCCAGTGTAATGAAGAAGGGTTGCCTATTTTTGATGAAGCCATTGGCATGGCTCATCCTGATGGTGTTAATACTTTGATCTATACAATAATTAAACATTTCATTGGTACTCCTTCTAATATTACCAATCGAATTTCTGATTATTTGAATAATTTAAGATGTCATACTATGTCTGATTATAGTTGGTATCAAAATGTTTTTATTTCTCGAGTAATGCTTCGAGACGACAATCAGAAGCCTTACTGGAAAGATAAATTTATTGATGGATTACCGTGTCTGTTTGCTCATAAAGTAAAAGATGAACTTACAGATATCTCTAGGTTCCTTAATTATGACAGCTACACCTATGGTGACATATGCAGTGTAATTAAGAAACTTGGTATCCGTATGTGTAATGATCAAAGAATGCTGCGAGAACAGCTGAAGAATAGCTCGAAAGCCAAATATGAAATGGAAACTTTTGTCAACAATATGGCTTTCCTCCTATTGCTCCATCTCGACGCAAACATAATTTTATAAAAAATTCAAAACCTCACAGGGAATTCAGAAGAAAAACCCGTAATGAGTTTTATAAAAAACCTCACAAAAAACATTTTACCAAAACAAAGTTTTCTTAAAAAAAATCCAGTTTTGCAAAAGGCAATTGCTATAATTGTGGGAAATCTGGACATTTTGCTGATAAATGTCCCCAAAAACCCAACAAATTCAAGAAAAAGCTTAACCAGCTGAATATTGATGTTGTTGATCAAGAAGAACTGTTTCGACTCCTAGAAACACATTCTACTTCATCTTCTGATGTCCCTGATATAAGCTCTAGTGATTCAGAATATCACTCAGCTGCTAAATCAGATGATTCTGCTAATATTAAGCTTGGTTGCAATTGTAAAAAATATTGTTGTAACTCATTGGATAAATCAATTAATGCCATATCCAAGGATGAGGAAAACGAGAATCTTTTATTAAACTTGATTTCTCAAATCACTAATCCTGAACTTAAAGAAGAATACATTCTTGAGTTCAAGAAGAATCTGCTTCATAAAGAACCAGAAGCTTCTACCTCAAAACTCAAGATTAGTTTCCAAGATACATTGGCAAGGTTTCAAAAACAAAAACCCAAGGTTATTTCTACAAATGATTTACAAAATGAAATCATTAATATCAAGAAAGAGATTAATGAACTCAAATCTGAGATCAGTAATCTTCGACTTGAAAATATCGAATTAAAACAAGAATTTCTACGTTTTCAAATTGATAAACAATTTGATCAAGAAATTCCATCTGATAATGAGCAAGCAAATGTTTCGGATAATGGTGAAAAAGCCGAATCCTCAGCTGGAAACCAGATCTGTTTAGTCCATCATACAATTCTTCCAAAATGGTTTTCCCATATTACGATAATTCTTTCAAATGATTTTCATTTTTCTGTTATTGCTATGATTGACTCGGGTTCCGATTTGAATTGTATTCAAGAATGCTTAATACCTTCTAAATATTTTGAAAAATTATCTTCTGCAAATGGATCTCAGATGAAGATCAACTATGAGCTCAACAATGCTCATGTTTGCCAAGATAATGTTTGTTTTAAAATTTCTATTATTTTAGTCCGAAATATATCCGATAAGGTAATATTAGGAATCCTATTTATTTCATCTTTATATCCTTTCGTAACAGAGAAAGATGGTATCACTACCAACCTTCTAGGTCAGAAAGTTAAATTCCATTTTGCATCTTGTAATAAGATCAAAGCTGATAAAGGATTGAAATCCTTGCTTTCTGCAAAAACAAAACACTTGTGTTTTTTACAGCAAGAAATCAAGTATAAAATGATTTCTGATCAATTATCCAGCAAGCTTTTACAATCAAAAATTGATAATTTTAATAAAAAAATTAATTTTTGAAGTTCGTAAGGATCTTCCCATGCCAAAATCCCAATGCTTTTTGGCATAGGAAGAAATATATTGTTTCTCTTCTTTATGTTAAAGGTTTTAATTAGAAAAATATTCTCACTAAGGCCAACGACATTCAAATGAATAGCGAGACCTTAGAGATTTGCAAAAAAGAAATTCATGATCTCCTCAATAAGAATATCATTAGACATAGCAAGTCCCCCTGGTCATGTGCTACCTTATATGTTTAGAAAAATGCTGAGATTGAGCGAAGAACCCCCTGTTTAGTCATCAATTACAAACCTTTGAATAAGGTCTTAGAATGGATTAGGTACCCTATTCCTAATAAAAATGACCTTATCCAAAGACTTTGTGATTCTGTTATTTATTCAAAGTTTGACCTTAAGTCAGGATTCTGGCAAATCCAGATTAGTGAGTCGGACCGCTATAAAACTGCTTTTGCTATCCCATTCGGCCACTTCGAATGGAATATTATGCCCTTTGGGTTAAAAAATGCTCTGAGTGAATTTCAGAATATCATGAACGATATCTTTAATTCATTCTCAACTTTTTCTATTGTTTACATTGATGATATCTTAATCTTTTCAAAATCCATTGATGAGCATCGAAAACATCTTGAAACGTTTCTCAATATCATCAAACATAATGGTCTTGTTGTTTCTGCTCCCAAGATCAAATTATTCCAAACCAAGATTCGTTTCCTTGGTTATGATATTTTTGAAGGTAAAATTAGACCCATCAATTTTGCTGAGAAATTTCTTGATCAAATACTTGATAAAAAACAGTTACAGAGATTTCTCGGATCTCTTAACTACGTTGCTGAATTCTACTAAGACTTGAGAAAACAGTGCCGTCCTTTATATAAACGGTTACAACAAAATCCTCCACCTTGGTCGAATAATCATACTGCTTTAATACAAAAAATCAATGCACATGTTAAAACTCTTCCATGTCTTGGTATTTCTGATTCTGATCTATTTAAAATTGTTGAAACTGATACCTCTGATATTGGTTACGGCGGCATTCTGAAACAATGTGTTTCACCAGGTTCATCTGAACAAATTATTCGCTTCCATTCCAGAACCTAGACTCCTGCACAATATAATTACAGTACTATTAAAAAAGAAATTCTTTCTATAGTACTATGCATATCAAAATTTCAATCTGATTTACTTAATAAAAAATTCCTATTAAGAATTGATTGCCAGTCAGCCAAATATGTTTTAGAAAATGATGTTCAAAACATTGCATCAAAACAAATTTTTGCACGTTGGCAAGCTATTTTAAGTGTTTTTGATTTTGATATAGAGTATATTTCCGGTTCCAAAAATTCAATACCTAATTTTCTTACCCGTAAATTTTTGCAGACCCCAAACCATGGAAAAGAAAAAAGGACCAAGACCTAAACAGTCTACCCTTGCCTCTATGCCTTCTGCACCTGCTCTACCCTCCATTCCTAATCAACGATTGATTAAGAATGAGCCTGCTACCCCTATTGATATTGCCAACAGGTTTACAACCTTAGGCAAAATTGCTCAAACAAGTTCTTTTGCCAAGACCTTGGTTACTGACTTTGATCCATACGCCAAGGCCATAGCCTCGGTGTCCTCTGTTATCCCTTACTCTTACAATAAGAATAAGGCCCCATACATTGCAAAAAACTATTCTCACAACCTATTCCATATTGAGTCAGATAGGACCAAACATGCTGATCCTTTTAAACTGGCCACCTCCTATTTTCTCCCTGGTTTTCATTGGATTCCTGAAGATCCAACAAAAAACGTCTAATTCTACACTACTATTTTGATCCAAATAAAATCGTTATTTATCAAACCCATATATGATAAAAACGATTCGATAAAATTGATATATCACATTGCATATATCCTCTCTCTCATTTCAGAAGAACAATGGGGTACAAACCCATTTTCTTCCAAGAGATTGGCAGATACTGATATTTTGTTCAAATACCATGATTACATTCGAGTTTGGTCTCGATTTTTGCTCCACCAAAATGCTGATATGAGCCATTCTTGGTTCTTTAATTTTGATAAAAAATTCAATGGATTTTTTCCACTCTGGTTCCGCCATTGGTGAGAACAGTTTGGAATAATCCCTGAAAATCTCCCTGAAGAACTTGTCACTGTATACAAGTCCTTCACTGATGTTGCTACTCCAAGATTTGACCATCACCAACAAAAATTTCCCTATGATATCCACTTCTGTTTCAAGTATAAACTATCTTAGATTTTGAAATGGACCTATGGAAGACATGGTGACATATTAGTCCGACAATGTTATACAAGATGGTGGGATAAGTTCTAAGAGCACTCCCAACAGCTTCTTCATCCTATACTTTAAAATACATCATTAAAATCTACTTTTTCTATTTTACATACTAACTTTTACAATATACCATACATCAGCTTCTCTATTTTTTCTTCATATCATTTAAATATTATATATTTTAATATTTTTTATTTATTTCAAATATTTTCTCTAACTATCAATAATATCCTCAAATGATATTTACAATATCTTTCCATATACAATGTCATATAATTATGTTTTATTTTAAATTAATCTAAATTTATAAACTAAACCAAATATAAATTAATTCAAAAAATAAATAAATAGCATGAGAGAGAAACTAATTTAGGACTTTTGAAGAGATAAGGAAAATCAAATAGCATGAGAGAGAAACTAATTTAAAATGTTTAAAGGATGAATAGTTTCCTCCACATCTAGCATGCTACTGTAGCAAAATGTAAAATGAAGGATGGAATACAAAATCTATTGGAAGGCATTTTTAAGAGAATTTCTTTATATTTTAAAGAAAAATGTATTATAAAGGATCTATTGGAAGTGCTCTAACTATCTCCAACTATTTCAAAAAAATGTTCTAAAAGATTTTCCCCAGCTTGCTCCTGACCTACAAGACAGGATCGAGTTCCCTGAAAACCCTTATGCTGCTATTGAGGCTCCCCATAGCCAACAACCTGTTGCTTCTTCTTCGTTTAAGAAAAAAGACAAAGGAAAAGCTACTGTTTCAACCAATTTTAATAAATCCTCTAAGACCAAGAAAAAAGAAATCATTCCTGACCTTAATAATAAGGATTTATTAAAACTGATTGCAAAGTCTCTCACACAAAAAGACTCTGCCCGCTCCAATGCTTCTTCAGAGGCCTCGGTAGGAGACTATTTTGGACATGACAAAGAGTACGACACTCCTAGATTGTCCAATGATGAAGACCACCTTTGACTTCTCCACTGAAAGAGAAGACCAAAGAACAATTCAAGACTCCTAATGAAAGGATTTTTGATTAAGATTGTCAGATGTCAACATCTCTACTGAAAGAGATACGACATCGTATCAAGAAGTCGAATACAAAAAGAAGAACTGTTCACTTTTACTGTTCATGACCGGCTTTTTGAGTTTACTGTTTTTCATTTAATTGTTCACTGTTGTAACAGTACTCCCTTTATCTATAAAAGGGAAGATTGGCCTCAGTCTAAGGCATCACCCATTTAGATCACTTGTAACCCATTCTCTCTTCTCTCTGAAAGGTACTCCCTCATTTCCTTCTATCCCTCCATCTATTCCTGTGATCTTATTACCCCTTGTTAGCTTGTGATTCAAAATTGTAATTTGTTATAATATTTTGAATACAAGTTTGTTTACATTCAATTATATTTTTGCATATTCATATCATGCATCGGTCGGCTATGCCGCCTCATATTTGTTCATACTCATACATACATAAGGCTGGCTCTACCGCTTGTGCTTAATAACTGTGCATCATCCATCTCCAGTTATCTGGTCATCCATCTCCAGTTATCTGGTCATCTATCTCTAGTTATCTGGTCATCAAACTCCAGTTATCTGGTCCAGCACTTTCCTTTCCTTCTCTTCTTCTTCAGTTATCTCTTTCCCTTCCTTCTCTTCTTCTTCAGTTCTTTTTATTACTTTTACTTCCGTCCGTTTGGATTATATAATATAGTATATTATAGTATATAATACTATAATGATAATATATTATAGTATATTATAATATATATTTTAATTGTATCATAGCCTATAGTGATATATTATAAGAGCAATGCTACACAACCTTCCCAACTTTCACACACCACATTTTTTTAAATTTTTAAATTTTTTGATATTTTTTTAAATTTTCTTTTAAGTTTATTTTTTAAAAACTAATTCAATTCTTCTATTCATTATTCATATATTAAATATTTGATAAAAGAAAAAAATAATAAAAATTAAAAAAAAATGTGGTATGTGGAGATTATGTAAATTTTTTCATATTATAATATATAATATAATGATATATTATAGTGCATTATAATATATAGTGATATAGTATTAGTATAACTATTAATACAATAGACTACATTGATATAATATTTTAAAATTTAATATTATATTAATTAGTAATTTATCATATAATACAAAACTATTTTATATATAATTATATATTATATATAAAAACTACATACAATATAAAAAATTATAATATATGTATGAACCGGTCTCGTTCAGTCCGGTTCGGTTTTAGAAAAAGAAAAATCGAAACTGGACCGATTTTGACCGGTTTTAAGAAAAATAAAACTGATTCCAGACAGAACCAAACTCGGTAACGGATCAAACCCACCGGTCCGATCCAATTTACCGGTTCACCGATTTTTTCTTACACCCCTAGCTATATAATCTATTAGACTATATAGTAGTATTAATATTACACTATTAGTATAGTTATATATTCGTATTAATTATAAACTTATAGTGATTTAGTATAACTATATTAGTATAAGTATAACTATAGTCTATATTAAATTATTATTATTAGTTATTAACTTATAGTGATTTAGTATAGTATAATATATTATACTATGTATTAGTATTAATATTATACTATCAGTATAGTTATATATTAGTATTAGTTATAAACTTATATATTAGTATAGGTATATAATATATTTGTCTAATATATTATATAGCTATGCTAAATCTTTAATAGTATGCTTAATAAGAGATATTTGGGCTTCAATTCTTTATAATTGTTTATCATAGTTTTTAGATATAAATTGGTGTAATTATTTTGTTGGATTATATTATTAGTATTTTTAACTTCTACTGAATTATTATATTTTTTTTATTGGTGATGCTAATATCTAGGTATTTCTTTGATTGAATTTAATGGCTTCAAAATAAGGGTATTCTTCATAAACAATTTGATTGTTTTCTTCTTTAATCCATTGATTAATAGTCATGTTTATGGTTGATAATTGGCTTAATTTATAAATTTTGAACTATGTAAGGAAATGTATATTAATTTGTATTCCTTCTAAATACTCGTAATATTTTTCTTGAATATAGTCCCTTTTTATTTTTGTAAAAGCTGAGAAAAATACTAATCTTGTGTGACTATTTTCTTTTTTCATATAATCTTATTTGAAATATTCTTTCTTAATTTTAAATTCTTCTTTACTCAAGGTGTATATTTGGGCATCATCTCTAATCACTTGTAAGTATGTTGGAGAATAAGGTTCATTTTTCAAGATTATGAGATGTGGATGCCTTATCTGGATGATTAACAGTATATACTGGTGTATCAATAATATTTTCGAAGATAATTTTCCGAATTTGTGTGTCTAGACTCTGGAATCTAGTGTCAAGGTTTTGAAATCTATTTCGACAAATTGATGTAAGAACAGATCTGGGTGTATGATAACTGAAACGTGTTGGAGAATAATAATGTGATAAAGATCTTCTAAAAGGTTGAAAAGTTATTTGGACTGTTCCATCCGTTTTTTGGTCTATATATTCAAGATCGTCTTTTGAATTATTTTCTATCTTAGGTAATAGAGTAATGTTCACTTACCAACACAAGCCTCTCAAAATACTTCATCTGTACTTTCTATGGGTTATCTTTGTAAAAATCCGTATCAATGATTTTTATTTATTTTATTTTATTTATTATTATTATTAATTTTTACAAAGCAAGGATACTTAAATGGTTTCTTACACTTTTAATTTCTTTTCTTAAAGAGTTGCAATGATCTTCTCATTCTTCTATTGCCCCTTGTCTACTCTAATATATATGATATTTAGACATTATTAATGTATAGTCTTGTCTCATTAATTGTTGTTTTCTCTTAAGATCTTTTGTATTATTCATCAGATTTTCTAATTCAAGCCTTAAATTATAGTCTAGACATTTTAAGTTATAAAGATCACGAGAACCAACATTATGAGCATAATAGTAATCCATCATGAAATATATCATTCAAAATAAAACAACAAAATAAAATAGCAATATAGGAATAAAATATCAATATAAAAATAATATAATCGCTAATGACTCTCATATTAAAGACGTAAATTCCAGATAATAACAATATTTACTAATAATAGCTTAACAATAATGATAGGCGGTAGAAGCAGCCACATGTATTAGAGCATGTAAAAGATGCGGTATAACCGATCATATGCATGATAAAATAAATAAGATAAAAGAGATATAAAAAATAAACTTCATTAAAGACATAATACTTGCAATGAGATTAATTCTAAAAAGAGTTGGGAGCAAAACACATGAAGAAATGAATGTTGATTTACAAAAAATAGATTTTGGAGAGTGAGGAAGACATACTAGAGAGAGATTTGGATAAGAGAATAAGAGGTTTTATATTAGAGTTTTTGAATACCCTTCTTTCTTTACAGACTCTTTTATTTAGACACTATAATAGTACAGAACAATAATTCTAATAATACATGAACAATATCAACATATGAAGATGAACAGTATATACAAAGTCATTTGTCATTTTTCTAGACAATAATCTTGGGCAACGACAAATAACCGACGTGAATAGTGTAGACAATAATATGAGGGATGAATAGCATAGACGAAATTCTTTGTCTGTATTCTGTTGAAAAGATAATATTTCTGACAACTTTCATCTGTCATGTTGACAAATTGAGAAAGTAGTAATCTTCTGGAATCACATCATCTGAGGGTTATAATTTGTTAATTCCAGATCGAACGGGTCTTGAAAATCCATCAGAAATATTGGATAGTAGGGTGAGTAATCTTGAGAATGAGAGGCAGTTGCGTTACCCTGAGAATGAGAGGCCTATTGAGAAGGAGAGGCCTAATGAACCGATAATAATGCAGGTTGCTATAATGGAGATAATCTAACTGGATGTTGTGCAATCATCATTATCTGAAACTTGTGACATTGTTTTAGCTAATTTTTTCAAATATTTCTTGCAGATAATGAATGCTAATTGTGCCTGAAATATACTCTGTTGGACTAAAACTTCTAAAACTTTGAGTAATTTTTTAAAATATTTTTAAAACATGATCATAATTGTATTTTTTCTACCATTTGACAGAAACTTGGCAGGCTAAAAATATAATACTTTGAGAGAGGGATGAGGTTTGATAACATATTTTCATTTCATAATCCAATTTCATTTTGTCTTGAAGAAGAAAAGAAGAAGTGAAGAACAATGGCTTAATGTTGGTAGGTTGTCATCTTGTGAAGTAAAAATCCGAAGACTTTCCTAGAGGGAGAGAAGAAAGATAAGAGGTTCGAGTCCATAATAGACCCACCATAGTGAAAACCATTTTGAGAGTGTCTTGATTTCTTGTAATTTGTCAAAATGAAGGAGGCACGAATGATACAAATTTTTATTTTGTTTTAGAAACATTTTTGTCCATGCTTGCTGGTAATCATAATACGGTGGATCATAAGGATGATAAAACTTTCTTGTTAAATAGAGATTTTTTCCCCATTCTTCCAAATGAGAACCTGTTCAATGGTAATTTTATGAAATACAATAATTAGAGATGGAGGTGGAGAAGATTGAGTTTGAAGAGAATAAGGGCTTTCATAGAAAATAATTGAGTCGGTGTCTACTAATATG
Organism: Pterocarya stenoptera; assembly: GCA_003123785.1. NCBI lineage: Eukaryota > Viridiplantae > Streptophyta > Magnoliopsida > Fagales > Juglandaceae > Pterocarya > Pterocarya stenoptera. Next base: position 160,110 of record QEOT01002350.1, on the reverse strand, counting down.
AATTCATAAAAATGTTGGGTTTTCTTAATGTTTTATGGAACATAATGCCAATCTGGTAGAAGAATTTAGTAATTTTTAGAAGTCAGACAAGTTTTGAATTTCAGGCTCGATGGGAAAGATTGAGTGCCAGTAAGATTTAATGATTATAGGAGATGTAGAAAACTGAGATAGTAATGAGTGATTAATAATTTGAGAAGTAGAAGAAAAATGAGAAACAACTTTGGAGTATGACGGTAATTTTGGAAGAGTTAATGGTAAAAATTGATTGTAAGATAGTCTAATATTTTGTGGTAATCAATACCCGTATACGGCTTTGGAGTTGCAGAAGGATAGGGTGAAGGATATGGAGGGGATGGTGGTCGAGCATAAGAGGATTTGGACTTTACTTTTGATTTTGAGGATGACATGATTTTCTCTATAAGAATTATCGGGATAGAAAATTAGGAAGAGATTTAGATTCTTCTTTAATATGTTCAATATCAAAATAAAAAATACTTAATATTGCTAGTCATCTAGCAAATATTTGTTTGGTAATCAGATTTTTCACATCTTTAATCAAAACTTTCTTGGCTGATTTACAATCTATTCTAAGTAAAAAATTTTTATTTAACAAATCATCCTGAAATTTAGAAATACATAATATAATAGCTAAAATTTCTTTTTTAATAGTACTATAATTCTTTTGAGCATGATTCCAACATCCTGAATGAAATCGAACAATCTGCTAAAAAAGGGTTAATAATTTTTGTTTCATAATTGCTCCATAACCAAGATCAAAGGCATCTGTTTCAACAATTTTAAAGGTATGAGGTGATGGAAGTCCTAAACATGGTAATTTCTTAACGCGAGACTTAATTTGTTTTATAATATTTGTATGTTTTTCTGTCAATGGAGGTGAATTTTTTTTTTATCTTTTAAATAATGGTTTGCATAATGACCTAAGAGATTGATAAAAGTTTGCAACATAGTTGAGACTTCCTAGAAATTTTTGTAATTGTTGCTTATCTTTTATTTCATCTGAAAATTTATCAGCAAATTCTATTGCTCTACTAATTGGTGTAATAGTTCCTTGATGAATATCATGTTCGAGGAATCTAATTTTGTTTTGAAATAATTTTATTTTTTGTAATAAAACAACTAATCCATTTTGTTTAATAATTTAAACAAAAGTATTTAAGTGTTTCCAGTGTTATTCAATAAATTAAGAAAATATGAATACATCATCTATATAAACTATTGAAAAATGAGTAAAATGGGTAAATATTTCGTTCATAATATTTTGAAATTCACTAGGGCCATTTTTTAATCCAAATGATATAACATTCCATTCATAATGTCCGAATAGAATTGTAAATGCCATTTGATACCGATCTTTTTCAGCAATTTGGATTTATGAAAACTCACTTTTCATATCAAATTTTGAAAATACTGATAACAAATCTTTCTTATTGGGGATTGGGTATCTAATCCATTGTAATACTTTATTTAACAGTTTATAATTGATAACTAGTCGATGGACTCCTCTTTCTAATTCTGCCTCTTTTTTTAACATGAAAGGTAGCACAACTCCATGGTGATTTACTTTTCTAATTAATCATTTTGTTAGCAAATTATTAATTTCTTTTTTTTTTTTATAGAATTCTAATAATTCATTATTCATTTGAATCGGTCTAGCCATAGTTGGAATATTCTTTTCAAAAAATTTCTTTTTATCAGAAATTCGAGTCTCAACTATATGTTGTTTTTTATTCCAAAAAGCATTGGGCAGGTTAGAGCATACTTCATTTTCAATTATAGTTTTAAAATTATCAATTTTTTTTGTTAATAATGGGTCTTGTAATTGTTCTTGAATTCTTTTATATTTTAATTCTTATTTTAAGAAGCTTAACTGTTTTTCCTTTATTTTAATTCTATTTTTTGTTAAAAAATTAATTTCTCTAGTTAATGAAACTTCCTTTAAGGAGTTAATTTCTTTTGATATAGTGAGAAATAAGAATTTAAATTGACTTTCTTGTCCAAGTATTTTAGTCGAGATTCCTTCTTCTATTATAGAGAAAGGATAAAGTAATGCAATAAATGGATTTTCTAATATTATTTTGGTGTTAATATTTTTTACTAAAATAAATGTTGTTTTGAAACAAATTCCATTATTACAAATATACGTATTAGATAATTTATAATTTACATTTAATTTTGTACCATTGGCTTGGCATAATGTCTCTTTTATTTTTTCAAAATATTTAGAATGTATTAATCGCTCCTGTATACAATTTAAATCTACTCATGTGTCTAATAAGGCAATTGTGGTAAAAGAAAGTTCTTGATTAATTGAGACTGTTACTTCCGTATACCATTTTTGAAAATTTATCTTATCAAGGATATTAATGAAATTGTCTGTTTTGTCTTTTATAACTATTGTTGAACAATCTTCTTGTTCTTTATTATGAGAATTATTTACTTACTTTTTTTTTATCTATTTTTAATAATATAATTTCTTGTAATAATTGTTCATTTGAAACTTCTAGTTTAAGATTGAATGTTTTCAAATTTTTAATCTCTTGTTTTATTTCGTTAATTTCTTATTGTAGATCTTGTATTGTAATTTTTTGTCTTTCTGTTTTAAATCTTCCTACTATTTTTGAAAAATTGTAAGGTGCTGAAAATGTTCCTGAAGTGTTTTGACTATTGAAAGTATCTTTTAATTTTTCTAAGTAATATTTTCTTTCTTGAGGATCACTAATTTTGTCTATTAATTCTAATATAATATATTCTTGTTTTGAAAGTATACTAATGGTTTTATTACATATACGATTATTTTTATCTAAATAATTGTAGATCTGTACCTCATCTTCTTCAAATTCACTATCAGAAGATTGTTCTGAAAAGTTTGATTCTTTTAATTGATAGATTTCTTCTTCATCTACAGAGCTTTATTTCTCTTCACTTGAATGTATTATAAAAATGTTTAATAATTTTTCTTTTAATGTTTCAGATATATATAATTCATTAATCTGTTGCTTGACTTTACA
>QEOT01002350.1:121619-140751 GCA_003123785.1 Pterocarya stenoptera | reverse complement strand
TGGGGGATCCTACAGATTCTCGGATTCTGCGAGAATAAGAGAAGCCCTGGATTTTGGGTTTAAGTGGAATCAGTGGCCATGCACAAAACGGAGAGACGGAGAGACAGAGACGGAGAAACGGAGACCTGGGATTTCGGAGGGGAGGTCGTTTTGGTCCTTGTGTTATGGTCAGACAGCTCAGAGAACTTTTAACTACGAAACTGGTAATATCTAGGAAAATGTTGTCGATATTTGCATAGGAAATGTAAATGCAAATGCAAAATTTGTATAATATGATATGAATTTGTATTTAATTATTTTATTCAAAATTTATTTTTATATTGGATTATTTATTAGTTAAAATAATAAAAAAATATTATAAATTTAATATATATTTTTTTAAATTAAGAGTTATATGGAAATACATTAATATAAGTGTAGAGCAATATTTTTAGAGTACAGCAAATACATTCTAAATATTTAATACAATACTATTAAAAAAACACGTGTATATTACATTTTTACCTAAAAAAATACCATTGAAAATCACACAAATCATCACTACCGTTCAACACATTTGGGTTTTACTTTGCAATACATAAGATGCTTCCGCAGATTTCTACCTGCTGAATTGAGCTGGATGGCATCAAATTGAAGTACTCTGAATGTTTCTAAATTTAATGGCTGAGGGAAAATATTTATGCTTTAGACACAAATTCAACTTCTTTTTTCTTATTTTCCAACTACAACAACCTCTAACTTCCAAGACAAAAAAAGAAAAAATCATAAAGCAAAAAGGAAAAAAAAAAAGATTTATGAACATAGACTAGAAAATACACCCGAAACTTCAAAATATTTGTGTATTTGAACACATATATATAGGAAGAAACAGATACATGAGCTATAAGCAGCAAAAACATAGATACATGAATTATACACTACTCTTATTTTTTTTAATTCTTCTTAAACTAATTGAATTCTTCTACTCATCATCTATACATCACACATTTGGTAACAGAAAAATTTAAAAATTTAAAAATTATGTGTGGTATAAAGATGATGAATAGAATTTTTCATTTGAATACCAAGTAATGTATGTAACATCATTTGGGATTGGGAGGAATAAAATATCTCAGATCCAATATGACCTTCCAAGCCCAGTGTAAGGGTGGGGTTCTCATCAGGAGAAAAGGGTGAAATGAGTAAGGAAGGGGAAAGAAAGGGTGTCAGGAAAAAAAATGACGTGATATAAAGGAGAGTAGATGTGATATAAAGGAAAGATGGACAGAGGATAAAAGAAAAGGACTAGACGACTTCAAGGGGGCTTCCAGACTAGAATTTCTCATTTAGCTTCTTCAACTTTGCGACTGGAGCTCCAAAGAGAGGATCTCCACTAGAAAATAGATATATGATCTCTATTGAAAATCGAGGATGACAGCCTATGAAAGATCATAAACCAATCATACTATGGTAGATTCTCTCCCCTCAAATGATCTGTGAACATAGACATTATGTCTAACCATGTAAATCTATGTATCTCCATCTCTTTTATCTATTTTATATTTATTTCATGTTTAGTGCCATGGATGTACATACAGATGCCATATAGCTGCATCGGACTACTGTTAGGGGCTCCAAACCACACCAATCGAGGCCTGTATTGTAGCAGCGGGTTGAGAATGACTCTTTCTCCCCTTCTGGCATGTTGTGTAATTTTTCAATATTAATAATTGGCACCGTCTGTGGGATCTGATTTACTTTCTATATCGAAAGTGGGAGAATGACAATTTTCAGTATGTTAAATATTCTCCGAATGAGCAGATAAAATTTTTTCAGATAAGTATTCTCGGCCTTTTGACTTTTACTTTTATAAATAGCATTGTCACAAAAATTGGGCTAATAAACACCTTCCTCACCCATGTGGTTGCTGGGGAAAAAGAGCAACCCGCCCACTTGAGACTCGAATATACTTTGAATACACTATGCATTGTGCACTTAAGAACTGTGTGCATGTCAGACAGGCACCTTTGTGCATTGTCAATAAGTGAGGTGGAAGTGCTAGACTGTAAGCAAGGAGACAGGGGCACCATGCGACTGCCATTCCAGGTGGCCGGACTGAGGTCAACGACAGCGAATTTCGTGTGTGGTGGCGGGGACCAAGAACGATTGACTATTTTTGTGGCTATTCCGATATTTAGTGGTGGCTAGTTTGCAGGTAGAGATACCTTGTTTCGGGTGTAGCAGAACAAGGCACAATCGTTGGCTGTTTCTAGTGGCTGGGTAATGGTGAATCTCAAAGGAGACATGTGACGGCACTCTTCCGTTGATTGTCACAGTAGTTCAACGTGGTTAGAAATGGTTGTTTTCCAGGATGTGATTACGTTGGTGCTACCCGTGGTGGTGTTCGTTGGCTCATGATGGTTTTTCCCCTGGTTGTGACATTGTTCTGAGGCTGGGGGCTGAGGGATATTCTTAACGGGTTGGGGTCAAAACGGGTTGACCCGTTAAGACACAATTGCTTAACGGGTCACTAACGGGTCAACCCATTATGACCCGTTATGACCCGTTAAAAAAATTAAATTTACTTTTATACCCTTGACCTAAAATTCAAAAAACCCTAAACCTAAAAGTTACCTAACCCACGCCGCCCCCCTCACTTTTCTAACTTTTTCTAACTTTTTCCAACTCTTCTTTTTTTCACGCCGCGCCCCCCTCTCTTCGTCTTCAACCCATCTTAGTGATCTCAAGCAGTGACTACCTCTCCCCTCAGTTCTCATCTCTCGCCGCCCCTCCCTCGCCGCCCTCATCAGTTCTAACTTTTAAGTCTTAAGTTTCTAACTTCTCACGCCGCCCCCCTCTTCGACTTCAACCTAGTACCCACAGCTCCGCCACGCTCACAGTGCTACTCTTGGCCTCTTCACGCCGTCCAGTTCTCTTCAAGCCGTCCGTCGCCCACGCAGACTCAGAGTCACGGACTCACGCCGCCCGTCGCCCACTATAAGTCGATTCAGCCGAGATTTCTACTTTACCTTTACCTATTGTTTGGTTGCCGAGAAANTTTTTTTTTTTTTTTTTTTTTTTTTTTTTTTTTTTTTTTTTTTTTTTTTTTTTTTTTTTTTTTTTTTTATGGAAGTTTGCCTGTTTTAAAGTACCCTAATCATCTGGATTTGTAACTCGGTGGCTAGTCTTTGATTCTGGATATGTGTAAATTTGGTTCTAGTAAATTAGATCTATAATTTTCATTCCCATATTAGAGAGGTTTTGCCTGAGATCCCTCCGTTTATTTCTTGTTGTCTTTTTATCTTTATAAATTTTAACAGATTTTTACCTCTACTTTAAACCTAAGTACTTCTGATTCAGATCTGTTGGACTACAAAGTTCTGCTAAATTTGCACTTCAGATTTAGATGTGTAATAACTCTGTGGTATGTGTAATTGAAAGTATCTGGTTGCATTGGCTTCAGTAATATTTTCATGTAGATCAGGTCATTTGATGACCGTGATATGCAGCTGTGTTGAGCTTTCGTTTTGGGTTAGAGAAGCTGATCATTCCAAGCCAAAGCTCAACTTTTGGTATAATCACATGCTTTAGTTTGGTTAGTCTTGGTAGTGCTTCTCAGTTGGAGAAATATTTGATTTTTCATTCACCTATGAGATAAAAGCATGCTAACGAGACAGAATTAGTAATAGCCAATTTGGTATTTATTTACTCCTTATATTTGGTCTTGCAATGCACAAAATAATGAAATATGGTAAAATGGCATCATCCATCGTTTTGTAGACTCACAACAAGTGAACATCCAATAGAATATATCGACTAAAGCATTTGATAAAGGATCTCTCATAGTAATCTCAAAAACCAGTTTTTCTTACAACTACATCTCAAATCTCAAAGAGCATTATCCTAGATTTCCAACTACTTAATCACAACTAACATCTAACTTAGGCTTTGTTATGCCACATGAATTCTTCGTTTGGAAGATTGACAAAAATCTTTGAAAAATTGAAAATAGCATTATATAATCATATGCAGGCCAATTATAATGTTCTAAGATAAGGTTTCTATAATTCACCATTAACATTTATCTCTTGGTCCAGTGAATTCTCCTTGTTATTACTTATTGCACTTGGAAAGGGTCCCCTGTTTCTTTGAACCTTCAGGTGCAATTTTTTTGGAGCATTTTGTTGGTTGCATGATTATGTTGCAGTTCATTGCAGTTCTCAGATATCTGTGCAGACAAGTTGTTGGTGAAATATGGTGAGAGCAAGATAATAATATTATTATTCTATTAAATAAATGAATGTAATTTTTCAATACAATAATATTATTTGATATAAAACTTTACTGATGTCTTTTTTTTAATAGAAACACAAGAAGAAGTTAAATTAGACAAGTTAACCAAAGATGTAATGGAGTTAGAGAACAACGAGGGCAAGGACTTGGAAGACGCTCCACCTTCTTCAAACTCTAAATTTGTTTAGATTTATGTTTTTATTATATTTGGGATTGTAAGATTAATATATTTACTATGTGTATTTTGTTTATTATATTTAGGATGTAATTTTAATTTAATATATTATTACAATGTGTGTGGATCATATTTGTTTAGATTGTAATTTTAAACTTGTTAATTTTTTATTTTTTATAGATATTATTTATATTTATATATTTATATAAAATCAAAAAGGTCAAAGGGGTCGAGTCGTGTCGTGTCGTATCGTGTCTGTTCAACCCATTAACATAAACGGGTTGAAACGGAACGGGTCGTGTCGTGTCAATTTATTTCTTATTCAGTTAACGTGTCATAATAGGTCGTGTTGTGTCAACCCGTTATCTTACCGTGTCGTGTTCGTGTTTGAAATTTTGACACGAAATCCTTAACGGGTCGTGTTCGTGTTGACCCATTAAGTATAATGTATATGTCTTGACACGACACGAACACGACCCGTTAACACGATTTGACACCCCTAGTTAAATTACACTCGTCTAGCATCCATGTCTGGCTCTTAACAAGTACCTCAATATACGCTTAGTGACATCAATCAAACTTCAAAAAGTTTTCGTGGCATTCCTTTTGTGCTTATTGGATCTTTAAACCTATCAATAATATTCTCCTTATAAAAGTTAAATCTCCATACCTTAAAATATATTGACTTCACAATTTCTTTATATAACTCTATTGCTATGAAACTCCACAATTAGGGGTGTAAATTTAAATCGGTAAACCGGTCCGAACCGGACCAGTTTTATCAATTTTGAACCAGTCCGGTTTAGGACCGGTCCTTATATTTCATAAACCGGTCGGAACCAGTCCGGTTCTGGTTTTGAAATTTTCCGGACCGCACTGGACCGGTTGATAAAATATATATATAAAATAATATTTTATGTATAAGTTTTATACAAAATTAAAATTATACAAAATATTTTATATGTATTAATATATAAATTTTATATATAATTTATAATTATATGTGAAATTTATATATAAAATATAATTAATCTAATTTGTAATATAATTATATATAAGATAATGTTATTATAAAATAAAAGTTTAATCTTAAAAATGAAAATGTAATTGATCATGTATTATATAGCTATACTAATATATAGTTTATAACTAATACTAATCGGACTGGACCGGACCGGACTCGAAACCAGTAAAACCGGAAGCACTGGTTTAGGAGGGTAACTGGTACGTAATCGATTTTGAAAAATACAAAACTGATCATACCGTTCGGTCCAAGATTTTGTCCAAAACCGGACCGGTTACACCCGTATCCACGATACATCAAAACTTCCTAAAATCATTTGTCCCCATTTATACCAGGCAAGAGAAATCACATTAGCTAAAGTAATATACCTCCCATCAATCATCAGGAAATACCAACACCATATACGAACTTATGTCATGACTTCAAAGCTACTTGACACATTCCTAATTTTCTCAACTAGAAACTCCATAAATGTAAAACAACTTCCATTCATTCTCATGAACAAAATTCACCATAAATATTAAAAGCAAAAGCTTTTTAGTTTCACCTTCCATCATCCAGTCTCGAAGTATATACATTGTGTCACATCAATAATGTAAATGATATATTCTCCATGCCAACTTATGAATAGAAAGACTTTCTAAACTTTTTGCTTAGGGCTCATAAGCAATCCAATAGTAATTAGCTCAATCAATTATATAGTCCTAACCATATTGACATGTGATTCTAGTATACATAATATCCATAAAATTCTAAATATCTATGCTATATAAAATTATCTGGTGCCAGGTGTCATATTCTAAGTTAACCAATAACTAGTATGTCGAAAAATTAAAATAATAATAATAACAATAATTATGAGAGCAGTAACAGCATCATAGTGCTATCTACTAAAAGCTAATAAGCGACTTATTTTAATCTGGAAATATTTAAATAACTCTCGAGTGGGCTAGGAGCATCCTAAGTGATTTTACCTTAGAATTAATAAAATTACTTTTTTTTTTTCAAAAAGTTTGCAGAATCTCTCGATCGGCTCTGATACCAAATTGTAACACTCTCTTCCCAAGATTAGGAGTGTCACATAATTTTCATAAAATATAACTTGGCAAGAGATCTCATATTTAATAACATGAATTAGCATTTATTTTATAAAAAAAAAATTGTCTGATAAAATGTCTTCCAAAAACATTTATAAATGAATAAACTGAATAAAATTTGTGTTATAAAAGTAATTTTATTCTAGAAACTTTGAAATTAAATCAACTACTAATTTTAATCCTGGCATGCTTGCTTGTGTTCATCATCCTCACATTGGTGATTAAAAACATGAAATATAATAAAATGAGTTGAAGACTCAGTAAGAAATTCATCACAATGTAAACGTAATAAATATAAGAATTTGCATGCTGAGAGTTTAAATCATGACTGTTCATACTGATGCTTATGCTAAGCATGATTGATTTATCTGAATTAGTTGACTGATCTGATTTATTTGAATGATCTGAGTTAACTGACAGGTCTAACAAGCCAATACACTTAACCTCGTGTACAAGGTTGTGCAACAGCCTCATGTCTTGTACCAGTAAGGGGAGTTGCTGACGGTATTCTAGCATACTATGGTGGACCACGCTTGAGTCCGTAACCTTCACATCCACCCTAAAACTGCATTGGTACCATACATCCGAATGACCATCTGATTAAACTAATTTGATTTTATTTTGCACTTGAACTTAAGATAGCTTACATGTCTTATGCGATGTGAAATGCATGATATACATACTAATATAAATAACTGTAAATTTCTGAATCTGAACATAATACTGAATGACATGATCATGTTCTATACTTGGTCACATGAGTGGTACATAAAAAAAATGGCTATCAAAGAATTGTCTCTAATAATAATTTATATAAGTTGAACTATGACGATCCTAATTTGTAATCAAATTACTTACCTCATATTGCAAACTCTAAAATCTCACTTTGTAGATTGTTGCCTATACGGAATACCATATGTCACTAATTTCCTAGAAAATGTCGTGAAATTCTATTTAATTAAATTGATATCATAGAGAATAATTTAATAAATATTCTGATATATGCTAAAATTAAGAAATAATAATATGATTCAAAAGTCACAACATATTCATTTATTTTCAATTAATAATATAACATAATAATTTTATCAAAATCAAATAAAAACATTAGAAATTTATTCTACTAATTGAACGTGATTATACTTAAAATCTAAATCCTTGTAATTTTTTTATCATAATCAAATCATAAATGAATACTTAATATAATTTAAACTCTATACAAGGTATATGTGTCAACTATATACAACAAGGACCAAATTAAAACCAAGTCAATATATTACATCTATAAGTAAAAATAGGCCGACGTAAAAAGACTCATTTTAAACACATTTTGTCATACCCACACAAAAGCTAAAAATGTACCACTCCAAAGATTTCAAGAGACATTTTACAAAAAGCTCAAATAATATTTTTATAATTAACTAAAAAGCATGAAGGCTTTATGGAAAAACTGAACTAAGATAGATCTGGTGATACACGACAAAACCGAAAGGGCAAAATGGGATCACACAAACAATGAGGCTTCAGCTTCAAGAGACTTTTTACGAAAGTAAAAATATATTGTGTGAAGAGTAATTTGGTGATATGCAAAGAGGTGCAGGGCTTTATTGGACAAAGCTGAAATAAAAGTGAAGGAGATCCGACACAAATGCACAAAAACATAAAGAGATGAACACTGAAGAAGAAATGCATATTGCGAATCACTGAGGAGCTCGAGCTGACCATGAGAGAAAGCATAAACCGTGCGACAAAGGATCTGGGTGGCTGGATCGAGATCAACGACAACAAAGTTTTGGAAGCAGAGAAATATTGTTAGACCAAAGAAAATGATGATGAAGGAAAACAGAGATATCGGCGTGGTTTTACTGAGAGGATGCCGGAGTGCAACGGTGGTGGCTAGTTGCTGGAGATCAACGACGATGGAAACTCTGAGAGATAAGTGGAATGTGTGTCATTAGCTCGAGAAGGAGAGGGTCAAAACAGAAGAGAGTGTGTGAGTTAGTTCAACTCGCTAAGGGACAATGTCCGGTGGTGGGCTTGGTGAAGATCGACGGAGGCAGAAAACACTGTGAGAGACCTTTGTTTGTAGCGAAATACCGAGAGAAGAAAAGAACAAAGATACATTTAGTCTTGATGGTAGTTACAGAGAATGAATTAGGTAGAGGAAGTGTGTAAATCGACGAGAACTTACCACGAAAGAGATGGGAAGCGATGAAGTTGGATGGCAATCTACGCCAGTCACAACTGGGGTATCCTTCGAACAGGTGGTGGAGAAGCACGAACTGGTTGGGCTCTATTTGTTTATGTGGAATGGAGGCTGATTTCTCAATTGAGTTTGTGTTGTTTGCTGTGTCAGTGTGTTGAGGAGTCAACAGAGGGAAAAATATATAGATGGAGATCAGGGTTTGACATGTTTAAGTTGGAGTGGTTCTAAGAATTCCCGGTAGAAGAAGGACTTGGTATGGTCACGATATTAGAGGGATAAGTGTGGAGGAAGTGGTCTTGGCAGTTTGAGTCGTGGACGAAGTGCAGTTTCAATTAAACATGTTTAAAAACACAAAGAAGTAAAAATTTGGACAAACTCTTAATTCGTAATTAATAATTGATTTAAAATGTTTATGAAACAACTAAAATAAATAAACAAATAAATACTTTAATAATAATGAAAATAATAATAATAATAATAATAACAATAATAAGGAGTAAATTTACTCTATTGTCCAAATTCTGAACCTGCATGTAAACAGATAAATACTTTAAAAATATGAAAATAATAATAATGAAATAATAAGGAGTAAATTTACTTTATTGTCCAAATTCTAAACCTGCATGTTACATGACTTCATTACCTTCCCATTGAGTGTCATCAGGCCGACCTAGTCTTTTGATTGCCCGACCTTTTGGTGAAGTGCTGGTCCAGTCTTTTGGCTGTCTAACTTTACCAACTCCTTCATGATGAGTCAATAAGCGAGAAAGGTTGGGTACCGTTCGACCTCCCAAGCCAACAGGTGGGCAAGTTCCTCGACTGTCCAACTCCACCTATCGCGCCGCAAAGACGAAAGAGGTTAGGGACCGCTCGACCTCCCAAGCACCAGATAGGCGAGCACGTCACTTGGTTGCTCGACCTCTGTTGCACACATAAAAGCCGAGCTTCATGCTCTCACCTAACGCGGTCAAGTACGCCTCTCGATTATCTTGCCATGTCGATTTCTGTGCTCACACTAAATGCGGTCGAGCCCATCTCCTGCCAAATTTGAGCTCCGCGCTCGCACTATATGTAGTCGAGCCCATCTCTCTCCAAAGCTGAGCTCCATGCTCGCACCTAACGCAGTCAAACCCATCTCTTGCTAATACTGAGCTTCGTGCTCTCACTTTATGCAATCAAGCATGTCTCCTGCCAAAGCTGAGTTCCGCACCCGCGCCTTACATGGTCAAGTACGTTTCCCACCTAGCCTCGTGCTCGAAAATCTTCATCACCCAACACTAGCGAAACGGATAACCAGGGACTTGCATATTTTATCTTATGGCTCATTTGTTTTCAGAGATGAGTTGTGATTTTTTGAGATATGTATGAATAGTATTGAAATATGTTGAATATATATGAGATAAGATAAAATGTGTGTTTGTTTATAGAGATGAGATGATATTAGTTTAATTTTTTAAAGTATTTATAGTGGTGGGATCCACTAATAATTATATTATTTTATTATATTAACTGCTTGTTGAAACGACATGAAGCTCGCGCATGAACAGTACAGTGTGATTTGATAAAGTTTTTCGACGTTCTCCTAGGCACTTGTGAAACATTTTGCTCCATTTTTTTTTTCTTGCTTCCTTTATTAACCAATTATGTGTAATTATTTTTCCTTTTAATCAAATATTTTGGTGAGTCATTAGAAATATTTGTAAGGAAAAAAAAACATAACCTCATTTAAAAAATATTATGCTCAAATATTCCTAAAATATAATCATTTTATCAAATATTTTATAGAATCATTCCTAATATTTTGTAATAATTTTTGCTACTCATTATTACTACACCAGACACTCATTAGGAAAAAAGAGAAAAAAATACAAATAAATGTGTAATGTAAGGATGATGAATATTTCTTTTTAATATTTAATATTGTTCTTGTGATATTTGCTATACATAAATTAATGTTTTAATACACCCATTATCATGAAACCTATTTTAATTTATTTAAAATTAAAAATACAAATCAATTTTTGACATAACATCAGCGTGTATTAATTTTTAAATAATATGAAAATAGATAGGATAAAAAAAGATTTCTATCAATCAAAATATATTTACCATTTATTTTGCTATAATAATTAGATCAGAATTCACATTTTTTACACTATTTTTTAAGTATTTATACTTGTGGGATCCACAAATAATTATATTAGCTTTTTATAATAATAAATTGCATAAAACCGCTGAAGCCCGCATCGGTAAATGCCGTTAAAACCGCCCAATCAATGAAGGAATAGAAGTGAACATTTTCGGCTTTTTTCCTGGGCATTAGATTGAAGCAATTTTTTTTTCCTACTTCCTTTATTTATCAAAGACAAGTTATTATATCCTACTTTTTATTAAAAAACTTGCAATCCATTAGAAATATTTGTTAAAAATACTAAACACAATTTGATTTAAGAAACAAATTCCTAAAACCCAACAAGTAAAAATAAATAAATAACCAACTCCAATAACGTAATTTATCTACCATTTTTCATTAAATAAATAATCAAATGGGATGCATGATGAAATATTGAGCAATCCACATCGACAATCGTAACATGTTTAAATTCATGGCTAGCATAAAATACATCAATTGTCCAAAATAAGGGTAATTTCAATGCCAACAATAAAATCTCAGTATTAAACACACGTGTAATCCTTCAATAACACCATCAATGGCCACCCCTTGCTTCCCACATAGAAATGACAATCTTATCTCTAATTGCAGACATACTGTTTTGGGTTTCAGTCGTCAAGTCTACATTATCAGATGAGGATGCCCCGTCACCAACCGTAGGCTCAATAACTAGTAGCTGTATTGTACTCCAAGTCTGAAATATCCAGTTATCAGGGGTGACCGTTCTAATAAAGTTGTGCAACGCACAACACGCTGTAATAATGAGTCATTGTCGCCCAGCCGCATATGCAGGCATGTTGGAGAGGATTCTAAATCGTTCTTTTATAACGCCAAAAGTTCGTTCTATAATATTACGAACTATTGAGTGATGGTAATTGAAGTAATCTTTATACCTATGAAATTGCCTCTGGTTGTGATGATCACTCATGTGATAATGCTCTCTTTGATAGGGGCAGCAATCTCGTGGTGCATGGATAAACTGAATCCACAAGATAATACTGACCTAAGAGTCCATTTATTTTCAAAGCATACAATTCAATTAATATAACGGCAAAAACACGCAGTTCCAACTTGGCTTATATTTGATAAAGTTTACAAAAAGAAAAAAGAAATGTTTATCCTCTGGTGGCCATGGAAAATGGGCTCGTAAATCACTGCTAGCATGGTGGAAGACACGTGCATTATTTGAGGATCCCTCCCATCCAGTGTAAATAAATATAAACTTCATATCGAAGTCAACTGTGATCAGCACATTCTAGGCAACTCGCCCTAATCTATTTCGATATACCTTACGCAACTCAATTGGGACAACACTTGGTATCATCGTACCGTCTATCGCATCAATGCATTCCTATCAAGTCATAAATAAATCAAAGATAAACACACAACCTCGATCACTATTGTGATTGTTACATTTTATTTTATAAAGAAAATTTGAATTTTATTTCTTACCTTAAACCAAGGATAAATATGACGGTTGCTTGAAATATATGGTTGCACGTTGTCCCTATATGTTGGCCCAATCAAATGTCTCACGGCCTCACATAATGCATTAATCACATATTTGACGTGTTTATTAATTGTTTGTGTCAAATTTTGAAACATGTCCCCAACAATTCGCTGGCATTCTACATGGCCCACAAGAAGGTATAACATACCCACAGCTTTCTCCACCGTCACTTCTCTTTTAAAATCACGTAACAAGTGATTGTTATGTAGCAATGCACATAAACAGTGGAATGTAGGTACCTCAAGATGAAACATATCCTTGCAGTTATCTGGATGGCCATTTAAAATCCCTAAAACATATTCATGCCATCTGATGCCTATATTATGTTGTGGCCTTGGGTAATTCATTCTCCGTCGGTGGGACAATGTCCTAATTACGTTCATGATATCCATTACCTCCATCAGATCATCAGTATCACTCCTTTCAGTCCAAGAATTATTATCATCCATTCTCTAATATAATATGTTGAACTGTGCTACAGACTCAATATAAGTTTCAATAGGCAGGAACGATGGACTCCTAATAGTAGGCAAAGAATTGTGATAAGGCCAATGTCATTCTACCGTTAGTATTTGAGACAAGCAGCCTCGAGTACAACAACTAGTTATTCAGAAGAGACAGAGGATTCCATAAACTTGACCAACTCGAGTGCATGCATGCATGTTTCTGGGGAGTGGGGAGAAAGAAGGTTGAAACGTTCAATATATGCCTTTATTTGGATCTCAGAAATAAAACTGAAAAATGAAACACAAAAAAGAAAGCTACAGAGTTTTGGTGTCTACCTCAAGTTAGGTTTGTTCCACCAGGAATGTCAACAACAATCCTGAAAACACAAAAGAATTGCACGAAAATATTTGAACCAAAGAAAGAATAAAATGAAAATACAAAGCTAGCCCAAAAAATAAAAAATGATCAGGGCTCATGATCTTGTCTAACCAATGGACCCATTCTCGCATGCTGGGCTCGTTAGGACTAAGAGCATCAGGATCAGTCAAGAATTGAAAAACCATCCTTTACAAGAATACATATCCAAGCACAAACATATGAAAAGATAAAAAAATCACTTAGATCATCAACATGATTAAAGACTCATGCATAGGCCATCACAAAGTTAAGAATAGCAGAAACAAACACGTGTGAAGACAGCCAAGAGGCCAAATCACCATCCTTTACTCCCCCGGTTACAAGTGGCTGAATCATAGCCATGTTATGGTATCCATGCACTTTCATCTAATAAATGCATCTGTGACCTGCAAAATTAACTTCTAGGGGCTCATGCAACCACAAGATAACAATGAATTGAAGTCTTGCCAAATGAGGTTCGTGAATGGAGCCCACAAGAAAAATATTTGAACCTTTTGGAGATCAATGCACAGATTGTGAAGGGTGGACCTCAAAGCACTACAAAGCAACTTTCTCTATAACTCCCATTAATGTGTTGTTGTTCTTAAATAGATGCATTGATTGTTTAGGTCTTGTTTTAAAAGGTAATAAAAAGTGCACAACCTCGTAATGGTTAATTACCCGCGACTTTGAGATTTTCTCTAGGGAAAAATCAGTCTGAATGTAATGGTATTATCACATGCATGCATGGTTTGAGATCTTCTACTGGCCGTTGATTACTGTACAAGAGGATTCCATCACTTCAATTGTAACAACCCACTAGAAATTCATTGGTGGAATTTCTATTGATTTTAGGAATCTCGTAAAAATCTCATAAGTTTTCACGAATCAACCAATCGCACAGATTTTAGTATATCAACATAGTCAGTATTATTACTCACTATGGTGCTAGAAATATGAGTTTAATTATTTGAGATAGTTAGAAGTGTAAGAATGCGTTATGGTCTACGCCATTAGACTCAATTGGGTATTTAGAATTTTCTGGTGTAATAATCTATTTTCATAATTTCAGACGAAACACCTATTAAAAAATTGCGAAATTATTTTTAGGGAAACTTTGAGGTTGAATTTTGGTAAGCGATTTTCACTATAGGTTAATATGAATATTTAAGATTTTTTCAATACTAAGTTTATTATACTTTTTTTTTGAGTGAATACTAACCTTGATAAGCGCATCAAATGTAGTGTTTTCAAATCACAGTGTGGAATGTCTAAATTCGGTTAGAGAATTTTTATTTGGACACTTGGCAAGATCTTAGGCACACATAGTGAATAATATTAGATACTTGGCTCAAATAGAAACCATAAGTTGGATTATGAAGGAATCAAAGTGTGAGATCATGCCACTTAAGCGAAACCCTATTATTTTTCATCTGATCAACCAATTTTATGCTAGATCAAAAAGGGTTTAAACCCTAGTGAAACCCTAAATAGTTGAAACCTAATTGAAACCTCAAAAGTTTGGTTGAAACCGAAACCCTAAACGGTTTCCCCAAACCTAAAGTTGGCCTCCAAACCCTTTTTAATCCGATTTCTGGCATTGTGTTTAATCACTTGATTAAATCACTTTCACATACTATTAATTTCTCAAATTCTTGTTATGACATCATTATCCAACCTTTTAAACCTTGAAAATTTGATTGGGTCAAGAAAAATTAGATTTGGACTTGATAGTATCTCAAACCCTAACCAAACTCCCTTTAAATCCCAAATTGAAGCCCACTTGATTAGGCCCAGCATGACCCATGAATTTGGACACCTTGGCAATTTTTCTTGAAGAAGTTTTCTCTCCCCATATGGTAGGCCATCCACTGCCCTTGGCTGTCCCATATAGCTCCTTGATGTGAGGAAAAGAGCCACCTTATCACACCCCTTCCAGAAGGCAGCAGCTGCAGCCCACTCCCCCTCCACTTTATGTCACATAGCCACCTCCAATCAAGGGTCATTCAAGTCCATACCTCACCCTTCAGATGTCTAGAGGCATGCAAGGTACCATTTCTTTCATTTCATCACTTTTCACCTCCTTCTTAGAGAGAAACTCAAAAGTGCTCTCTCGGGCAGATTTCGGGGTCGTTTTACGTGGAGACTTTTGATCTTTTGTAAGTATTTTCAAATAACGAATCCTTCATAAAAGTTCATATTTGAGTCTAGTTTCTGTGAATATCTTATTTGTCTCATTCAATGCTCATTTGATTGGTAAAAAGTATTTTTAACCATGGAAATGTCATTCTGGGCGTGAAACTGGAGAGTATGTTATGTTTTGGAGTTTTTGACCAAGTTAATGGACATATCTTGGTCCAAAAAGTTTATGGAGTGTTTTTAGCACGTGTTTATGAATGTTCATTAAGGTTTTATTACATGAATAAAGCTTTTGATGATAGATTTGCTTAGATCTAGAAACTTGAGAACTGAAAGTGGAAAAACAGTTTTTGTTTTGAAAAAGTTTAAATATTTCGTTGTTTAATCTTACTCCAAAGGTTTTGATATTTTTATGTGATGATTCTAAATCTCTTATTTGCATGTTAGAATGTTAGTTTGAAGATACTTAGTATTAGTTTCAAAGATATAATTTTTCTATACAAGAGGATTTTGGTTAGGCCTAAGATTTGATATTGTTGAGTTAAATCCATGTTTTATTGAGTTTTAGCCATGTGATTTTAAGTTTGATGGTTGGATCTTCTGTAAGACATATTTTTAAACCATGTGATGTTTTATTTTAAAGATCATATATCTTTAAGCCATGAATCAAGAGATTTATTAAAGTTAGTTGAGAGAAAAGTTTTTGTTTTTAGACTAAGTGTAAAACCAAAAATTTCAAGTATTATTTTGTGATTTTTGATGACTTTTATTTGATGATTTAAAATATGGTTTATCTTAGAATGATGTTATGAATATGTTAGAAGTAAGATTTGATTTTTTTTAGAATTTTTGGAGATGTTTTTATTAAGGTTAAAATTTGTGATTTAAGGGTTTACTTTTGTTAAAAAGTTTGGATCTTTTTACAAAATGGTTGGTGTTGATGATTAGTTTTTTCTTCATGGATATTTTAAGTGTGTTTTAAACTTAGAATGAAAAGATATTTATTGCAAAAATTTAGTTTGATTATGAATTTTTAAAATTTGAATGAATTGTAATAAATCAAGGAAAATATGGCATATGTAAGTTTTGGACCTAGAGAGTTTTAATAATTGTATATAGTTTTAAATTTTTCTGAGTTGATATTTGAGTTTAGGACAAAATTTACATGAAGAATGTAAATTTTAATAATTTTTAAAATTAAGATGTGAAATCCTTAAGTTGTGGGTAAAATAGTCATTTTCCTACATGTAAAGAATAAAATGGTAATTTTACTCTAAGTTGTCTCTTTTCATATTTCTTATTATTAGTAATTAAATTTCTAACTTTTAGAATACCCTCTTACAGTTTCTCGTGTTTCACATTTTATTCTCATAGAATGCGATGGTCGAGGTAAGTTATTTCTTAACTTACGATCAGTTTACTGTATATGTGTGATGGGTAAGGAAACTACAATTATGTTCGTATGCTGTTATCTATGACATGCCATGTCATTACATGTTTATCTATTACACAAATTATTCTGTCATAAAATACTTATCTGTTACACAAGATATTATATCATGTATTGCTATACATTGCAAGTATGTCATGTTAAGTTAAGTATGCCATATGTTACATGTATGTCATGTCATGTAGCACTCACTGTTGCAAGCATGTCATGTTAAGTATGTTATCTGCTACATGTTATGTCATATTACGAAATATTTTTATCTCAAGCAAGTCATATCTTTTGAGCCAGCTCAAGTTTAATTATGCACATACTCCTAGCGTAATCATTCTGATTGTTAGGGTATCTCATTTAAAATATTCATGATGGAATCATTCTAATTATCAGAGTATTTCTGATGGAATATGTTGGATGGAATCATTATGATTGTTCATAATTCCTGATGAAACGACTGGCGGAATTCTTTTGATTGTCATGAATCAAGTCCATGTTCATGTTAAGTAAAGAATCCAATTCAAGTTCAGTTATGCAAATACTCTTGACGTAATCATTCTGATTGTCAGAGTATTACTAGGTACTACTGGTGTAATCATTTTAATTACTAGGGTACGTGATTTAAAATACTCATGATGGAATCATTCTGATTGTCTGAGTATCTTTGACGGAATATGTTGGGCGGAATCATTTTGATTGTTCACTATTCCTGACGAAACGACTGGCGGAATCATTTTGATTGTTAGAATTCAAGTTCAAGTTCATGTTAAGTAAAGAATTCAACTTCAAGTTTATGCTATATTTCAAGTTCACGTTTATGTCATGTTATGTTCAGGTTCATGTCATGTTCAAGTTCACGTTCATGTTATGTATTTTCACGTTCATGCTATGTTTTAAGTCCATATTATATTTCAAGCTCAAGTTCATGTCTGGTTATGTTTACGTTCATGTTATGTCATGCTCACGTTCACATTATGTTTCAAGTTCACGTTTATGTTATGTTATGTTCAGGTTCATGTTATTTTCAAATTCATGTTCAAATTATGTATGTTCACGTTCATACTGTGTTTCAAGTCCATGTTATATTTCAAGTTCACGTTCATGCTATGTTGCTAGTCCATGTTATATTTTAGTTTACGTATATGTTATGTCACGTCAAGCTAAGTTTCAGTTTCAGCTCAAGTTATGTCAACTCATGCCATGTTCTGTCAAGTCACGTTATGATTATTAATTCATGCCATGTTATATCAAGTTATACAATGTTACTATTGACTTTGATTATGCATTCGTGCTTTTACTACCATACATGCATCATTAACCTTTGTGGAAGTTTTCTGTCAACTTGTTGAGATTTGTAATCAAATCTCACCGTGATAGCCCCAATTACCATTCCCCCCAAATGGTAGGCGATATGTCAACATCAGAGCAGGGAGGAGACACTGGCAAACTGGAGGAGGTTGACTAGACGCCGTAGACGTAATGCGGAGCTTGCAGCCTCCATAGTTAGGTCTTTGGATAATATTCCGGTTTTGTTAGTTGAGTTATGTGAGTTACTCATCGAACTAGCCAATTAGTGTATTTTGGCAATGTAATTATGGTGCTAAGTTTCTGTTATTTTGAGATTAAAGTCTTCTGAGATCAGTGCTGTAATCGTGGATGTTTATTCTGTTAGATATGCATGGATTATGTTTTAACTATTTTGGATATTATAAGTTTGGTGCATAGTATTGCTCAAGAAAAAAAGATTATCCGCTACAAATATTGTATAATGCTATATGAATGTTAGGAATATTGCATTTTATATGTCATGAATAGGAGCAGGTAAACTTGTGTTGCATGTCCCGATGCTTCAGATTTCCGTTCGATCCCAAGCGAAATCTGGAGACGACACATCAATCGGTAATAATCTTGAAGTTTCTGACCATAAAAGTTGTAGTAGATACAACTTGGTTATGCTTTGTAGGATATCTATACAGTTGTAGTAGAAACCTATGAATAGTAGCAACCAGAGAATGTAGTGCTCATTCTTTTGATGTGAAGAAGAGGGTCGTTTGAGGAAAATCTAGAAAAATCTTAACTTAGTATTTCCCCTTACTTGCAAGTTGATTATACGCAAAATTAGACACAAGTTCAAGTTTGGAAATTAAATCCAAATCATACACCAAACAACCCTATTTTTTTTGTATGATTCTTTGGTCATAATTTGGAGCACTTTTATGTTTTCTGTAATGGTTAAGGCTAATGCATTTTAT
>QEOT01002350.1:61828-120954 GCA_003123785.1 Pterocarya stenoptera | reverse complement strand
CCATGTGGGCAACATTGCATATTTATGGCATAAAAATATGCTAAAGTTTTTGAAATAATAACATTCAATCATGTCCAAAGATATCTCCAAACCAATAAATGTTAACGACAACAAAGCACACATAAGAAATACAAATACATAATCACTCTAATGAAAAGTTACAACTCAGCAAAGCAACTATGGATAGCCTAATGCACAAGGTCACTAATCAACTATGCATAGCCCACACTTGCCTATGGACATCGTCCATCATCAGAAATTCTCGCTGAGCCAGGGGATTTATCAATCAAAGGCACAAGAGAAAATATCGTCCGACAGTAGGGGTTGAAGTGCCTATAATAAGGCCACACAGTGTGCAAAAGAATCCCAAGTGCCATCACTATCCATAGCATGTGTGGATCCTCTGCTATGCTTTTTCCCCTAATGCTTCCTCTCTGCCCTCGTAAGACATTCGACTTGCCTCATAAGAACGTGTGATCGCTGCAACCACGTTTGATATCTCCTCATCTTGCTGGTTGCTTTGCCTTCTCTTTTGATGTCGTCGGGACGAGCGAGTCGATCATGTCCTCATGTCCATGGAAAATTGCGATGGGCTTGGGTGCCAAGTGCTAGGCCCCGACATTGCATCTCAGCATCAAGACGCTCCTCCTTGTCCGAAGATGGTGGTGGTTTAGTGGACGTGTGATGGAGTGTGCCCGTGTTAGCAGAAGCGCCAAAAATAGTACATAGGTCTGCATATTGTGAGCAACCCGAGGTTCAGAACTTCTTCAATTTGGTTTGGCTTGGTCAAAATTTTAATATATATATTGGAGAGGGATTAAGGAGGAAAAGAAAGCTAATCAATAAAGGAATTATTATATAATATTATAAATGGCGTGGTTAGAACTTCGTTACCCTAATGGCATTTGCGCAATGTTCGTCGCTCTCTAGAACCGTTTTCGTATTGGAGTCTCATCCCATTCCAGTTCAATGCATGAGGTCTTTGAAAAGTCGTTGCATTATCTTGAGCCTATGTATTTTTCCCTTGACTTGGCTCGCACCATACGTCCTTACGTCTAAAGCCGTCAGGCGTGCAGCATAGGAAGCGCGATCCCTAGAAGTGATCTTACTAGCCCTTAGTGCACCAAAAAGGGCTTAAGCTAACATCATGTCAATGAAGATGTCCGCCATTCCATTGGCCCAAATTTCCCGATCAAAGTGTGAAATGTCAGAATTGGGACCCGTGTGAAAATGCTAATAATATGATATGAAATCCAAAGACCTGTCTATCATACGTGGCAATAGAAATGATAAATGAAATCCAAGTAGTTTTTTTCAGAAGTGGGCCATACCTGGCGAGGGTGAGACAAGCGAAAGGAGCGTAGTAGTAACGCTAATAAATAAAAATGTTGTTATAAATTAGTAGACAAATTATTAATAGTTAGAAAAAAGAATATTGAATGCTTATATATTTTTCAGACATATTGTAAGAAAATTCAACACAGCCATGTTATGGTAGCCTGCCTGCATGATTGTTTAAGAGCCTAAAGAAACAGTATCAAACTCTGGTTTCTTTGTATTCCTAGTCTTGCGAGGTCACAAGGGGCACTTGGCCATATTGGTTTTTCAGAAGTCAGCTAATTGAGGTTTCTTGTCTTGTGGAATGTGTGTTTCTGCATGTGCAATAAGTGTGATAAGGGAACCTAGTCCTAGTCTTTTCAAAGAAGCAAACTGCATATTTCCTTAGTTTTTGGACAATTTCTAACACAATAAGTTTTAAGGAATAATAACAAGAAGATAGCAACAACAGAATGGTGAGTTTGGGGCTTAGAAGCCAGGACCAACAAATTATCGATCGTCATTGGGTTTCTAGAAGAATAATGAATAAGAAATGTGGTTTCAAACAAAAGTTAACTGTAATACTGTGGCAATCCCATTGTAGTATTCACATAGTAGTATCTTGTGAGTTCCCGTAGCCCAAGCTTCTAAATACTAATTGCCAATCCAAAACCGCCATGTATGACTCAAGGTCAAACTATCATCAACTTAAAGGGGCCCAAAATGAGTAAATTTTAACATTATGCTCTAATCATTTTTAACATGATTAAGTACTGAATGAAGATGATGTGGAGTCAGACTAGAGTCTTATTTGCAGACCAATTCGTTGACTTTAGGACTGTTAGAGAAGCTAGACAACTTACATATAATAAATTGATGATTATTTTTTTAGTGACCTTGTAATAGTGGGGTTTTAGTTCTTTTGTTTTTGGTTTGAAATGCTAGCTTAATGTAACTATAGGAAACAAAGTATGAGCTGAACTTAGTGATTTAGGTATGCCTACCAACCAGATAAAACATTTCTTTTAACTCTTGCAGCATGCACCTTTATTAAGTGGCACTTGGTCTGTTTTTTCACAGCTAAACATCCATACTTTTCTGAACATATTCGGATAATCGATCCTATATTCAAGGCACTATTTGATTACATAGAAAAAATTGAAGTTTGTAAAATATAGGGCAAAAAAAATTAATATTTCTTTTGATCCAAACATCGAAACTTTTTTCTCAATTCTCACATGGCTAACTATAAATTGAAAATACCCTATTCTACCCACCTAAAAAAAGCACCTTTAGTCAATTTGGTAACACATTTTTTGTCTGGAAGCTTTACCATGACAACTTGAAAAGATACTCAGTGGAAGAAGATACTTTATTATTATAATTATTTTTGAATATTGCAGATTCTAGGACATTCAAACATCCACAAACAAGAAATCAAGAAACTATCGTTATATGATACAGAAAACAGAACCTTATCCATACAATGCATTCATACGATCAACATGATATAAAAAAAAGAAAAACAAAAAGAAAAAACAATTGCTTTGAAAAAGTTCATATTGTTGGGCAAAGGTTCATATTTCTTACAAATTAGGTCTATGTTCGCAGTAAAAGTCATATATATAAATTCACATTTTATTTGGATCTCATCACACTACTTCAAAAAGAACCAAAAACCAAGATAAAGATTGTGTTACTCCCAGATGTTAGCATCCCAGCCTCAAGAAGAGTGATTGTTTATTATCTCATCTAATCGCAATCCTTATTTTATCTACCATTTTATTCAAACAAACAAAATTCCCATTCAAACACATAAAGAACTCCACTAATTGATCCACAGCCACAAACAAATTAGTCCCAATGCATATATACGAACAGGAAACAGCATATTTGCTATACATAAATTATTGATTCCTAAAAAACAGCTTAGAGGGTACCATCAAATATCTGGTATGACTTTGTTCTCAGACCTGTGGTGTTTACGATTAGATGAGGATGCATTTATGGCAGTCGTTTTTTAGAGATAAAGGACAGTTGCAACATCTAAACGTGGTGGTCTTTCGGTGGGTTTTCTTGGCTTTCGGCATGTCCTATATGTAGGGAGCTTGGGGCAATTGTTCAGTGTAGAGCTAGGAGAACAAAGCTTTGGTGATGGGCAAAAGAATAGGGGAGATTCACACAGCTAAGGGAACAAAGCTTTGGTGCAGAGTCTTTGATTCTTGGACATCTGATTTCAACGCCTCATTTGGAACCCAACTGATGCGACGATCCTGTTGTGCAGAAGAGGATGCACGTGAAAGCCTCAAAATCGTCTGAAATGGGAACACAGTATTGAAAGAAAGATGGAATCGAAAGGAGGGGGATGGAGCAAGATTCGCACGACTTCTGTTGGGCTGTGTAATGCAGAGAACGAGTGAGACGGAGATGTGAGAGAAGATTCTGTTGTTGGTTTCCATCAATGAACAGTTCTGAAATAAAGAAGGGAACAACTGAAAACTGTGAGATGAAAACCAATAGTCAAGAAAGTGTGTTTGTTTTCGCAGAACAACTGACTGTAAGAAAACTTAGAAGAAGTTTTCACGGTTTTGGGTTTTATCCCCAAAAGTAAACGAGGCTTTAAAGACTCTCTTTTGGAGAACATTAACCTTAAAAATCATAGACAATTTGAAGGGATAAAATATTTCAGGCCTAGTTAGGCATTCTAAGCCCAGCCCAAAGGTGGGGTTCTCATAAAGAGAAAAGGAAGAAATGAGTAAAGTATGGGACAAAAGGCTAAGAAGAAAAAATGGTGTCAGGAGGAAAATAAGAGATGTGACATAAAGAAGATGAGATGTGACATAAAGGAGAGGAGATGTGATATAAAGAAAGGATGGGCAAAGGATAAAAGAAAATGACTAGACGACTTCAATGGGGCTTTTAGACTAAGACCTCTCATTCAGTTTCTTCCACCTCGCGACGGAAGCTCCAGAGAGAAGATCTCTACCAGAAAAACCATTTAAGATTGATTATTTATATAAAAAAAAAAATAGTGGAGATGAATTATCCTCTAAATTTCATTGAGCAAGAAAAAGTTTATTTAAGGTCTCAATCGTAATATTTTATACTTAATGTGACACCAAAATAGATAAATTTTACATAAAATTTGATAAACTAACTTTTTTTTTTTTTTATACATGGGGAGGAGGGATTCGATCATTGGTTCTCTTAGTGAGAAACCAAGGTGTTGCCAATTGATCCAAATAATCTTGGCTTGATAAACGAATTTAGATATTAGAATGAAAGATGTCATTCTAAAGATCACTAGATAGTTTCTATGAAGAAAATAATTTCTAAATATTTCATATTTACAAAAATAATAATGGATGAATATTATTCTATGAAATATTTTAATCAAAATTTTGAAACAGACATTAAGTTGTGTTTTTAAAATTTTATTTTTATATTATTTTACAAATCATCAAGATTTAATTTTATGTATAGTTATACTTTATGATTTTGTAATATTTTTTCATTTTACATAAGCATCTTGTGCAGTAGAAAAGTTAGCCCTTCTAAGAAAAATTGTTGGTTCCGCCATTGTCACTACAAGAAAAAATACTTTTTCCAGTGTTCAAAATATTCAAAAATAACCCAAAAAATCGTTGCATTTGGTCAATTCCGGCGATTCTATAATCACTTCATTTTCAACGAAATAAAAATGGCATTTCTGAATCATGGTAGCGAAAATCAAAATTCGCTGAAAGAGCCACTTTTTTTTCAGCAAATTTTGTTTGTCGCAAAAGAGGTAAAAAAAGGCAAAAAACGATGGTATCTATTTGCCCCAAAATCGTTGGAAAAAATCAAAAGTAACGATAAAATTCATTGGAAATATTCCATAAATCGCCTCAATTGGTATTTCTTTTTCCTACCGATATGAAGATCTCGTTGGTATTATCACAATTTGCAGTGAGAATTATCGTCGAAGATGATAGAAAAATCGCTGCAATTATCGGTGACGTTTTTCAACAATCTTACGAATACACACACCAACTCGTGTGTGCAAATATATATATATATATGATCTTGTGAGAAAGATCGAAACAACTTAAAAGTTTTCAAATCCAATAATATTGTTGAATCCAATTAAAAACATTTTTAATTTGATGTAAGTTAGCATTGTTCTTGGATAAAAATGAAAAGCATAACATCATCATGTATGTTCCGTACCCAACCAAAACCCGACATCACCTTATGCTTACTTGCCCTAGTCAAATGGTACGTTCTACATTCTTAACTTTACTCCCTTCCTCTTGCGCACACGGTGGGCGGATGATCGGTGGTAGATTTCTCAAACCTTTAACGCCTCATGCATGCACAAAAAAGAAGTCGCCGCAAAATGCATGCCGTGCACACAACGTCCTACCCACTCATGGGTTTCAAACTTGATCTCGACAACTTCAATATAATATTATATGTGTATATATATCTATATATATATTTATGAATGATATAGAGGCACCCTTTTTCAAATGAAACTCAAATTGTGAGACACCATAAATTAAGTGAAGGATATTCGGATCCTATCACCATAAACTAAAAGTTAAGGATGCATGAAGTGTCAAAGGCGTACAGTGTTTGATCTGTCGTTTACGTATAATATATTTGTTGGGACTTGTTTTCATATTATATCCAAACAATTGTTTTCGATCGAATTCAATTGTTATATGTGGAAGGAAGACAGTTAATACAGTTGCTGGAAGAGGGTGCACTTCGAATAAAATGATACGGAACGTTTTGGTAATAGGTTTATCTGGACGCGTTTTGTATTGGGTTTAGCCTTTATACAAGGGTGTTAAACGGTGCGTTTTGTACCATTTAGTAATATGGGGCGTTTTACTATGTTTTGTTGTATAAAAGGGTAAACGCGAGAGAAGATGGGATCGATATCTGAATGCTTGAAGAAGTTTCTCAATGTAATGAAGGGAGGTTGAGTTTTCCTCAAAAATAAACTCATTCTTGATTTTTTTTAATTCTTGATTCCGTTTCTTCATTTCATGTCCATGTTCAGCAAGTACTTCTCTCCTAACATCAATAGTTGGTACGGGATACCTGAGGAATTCTCGTATGTTTACTTAATTTCAAAATATTATTAAAATATAAAGCCCTTTTCAATTTTAAAATTTTTAAAATTTTCATCTAATTATTATCCAAACATAAAACTCAATATATATAATTTTTCCAAAGTTCTAAATAAAATACAAAAATAAATTTTTTTTTTTCAAATTTCAAAAGAAATTTAAATTTTTTAATATTTTTATTCAATTTCTTATATCTCCCATTTTTCAAAATTTAATAAAACATTTTAACTCAAAATATTTCACTACTAATTACAGAATTCTTATTTCATTACTCAAACATGCCCTTAAGTGTCCATACGAGCCTATATTCTACTATGTTTGATCCTGCTTTGAATTCCAACAGTTACATTTAAATTAATTAAATAATTGAGATCTCCTCTGTTTAAATCAACGTTTATTTCTTCTAAAATGTTGCAAAATATGACATAATACCGATAAATACGTACTATTGCCTAAATGGCCCTGGAATTGTAAAAGATATCAACATTTGACTGCACCCATTCTTTGACATTTTCTAGGGATCAATATTCTGTTGGATTATTTCAAATATCCCATGTTGAAAAGACAAAAAAATTTTAGTGGTTTATAAGTAAATGAGTTTTATTATTCTTAAAATGGAATATAAGGGTAGATACACAATAGTAATGTCATCTAAAGCGAAACACTGACCACACGCATGTGCGCGACGCATAGACTCACTTAGCAAGTGACGGAATTTTTTATTTAAACAAAAATGTGTGTTCTTTCTCTTTTTTTGACAATTATTGTTAATTGTCAATTACAGTTTATTGTATACATTTTCAGACAGTAACTATCTCATTTAAATTCAAATAGAAACATTGCAATTGCTGTTATTGCATCTATTCGTTCTATGGTTTAGTGTTCAGAATTTGCAATCTGCACACTATATGAACTGTGTTGTATCCTATTGACAGAATTGACAGATTCTCTTTTGCAAAACTCAATACGAGTGTGAGGCAATATTTTTCTAAGAGACAGATTAACAATCGCCTGACTGTATATCTTCTACAATCTCTGTTTGCTATTCCTATTTTCATAACACATTAATGGGCAAATATTCTAAGACCTGATTTGGATAGTGAGTTAAGATGAGATGAGTTGAAAAATGATTGGTGAATAGTAGTGAGATATTTGAGTTGAGATGAGATGAGTTAGGTTAGGTTTGGTAATTAAATTTATATACAAAATTTCATATCATATCATCTCATCTCATCGTTATAACTTTCCCAAATTCTCATATAAAATATAATAAACAATTCAACTTTTTCAAATTCCAATTTAACTTTTTCCATTCCCAAAATAATAATAATATTAAAATATAATATTTTAAACTTTCATATAATATTTGAGTTAAAATATTTTATAGAGTTTTGAAAAAGTAGAGATAAAAAAATTGAATAAAAATATTATAAAGTTAAAGTATTGTTAGAATATAAGTTTTTTAATATAATTTTTATTTTAGAATTTGAAAAAGTTGAATTGTTTTTTATGTTTTATTTTGAAATTTGGAAAAATGGCAATCATTAGACAATGATTATATCGAAAATTGAAAAATATTTGTTTTTGTGGTGTTTAAAGTTAGGTTTGGATAGTGAGTTTAGATGAGATGATTGAAAATTGAATAAAATATTGTTAGAATATTATTTTTTAATATTATTATTGTTTTAAGATTTGAAAAAATTAAATTGTTTATTGTATTTTATGTAAAAATTTATAAAAATTGTAATGACGGGATAATATGAAATATGTTAAGGCTCAGTTTGGATACACAAATCTTCTCATCTCATCTCATCTTATTATTACAACTTTTTCAAATTTTCATATAAAAATATAATAAATAATTTACTTTTTCAAATCTCAAAATAAAAATAATACTAAAAAATATATTTTAACAATATTTTATTCAACTACTATTTAAAATATCTCATTTTATCTTATTTGAATTATGTATCCAAATCCAACCTAAATGTTAAGGTGGAATGAGATAGACGCATCTCTTTTCTACTCCAAAATAGTTTGATTGCGGGAATCCATTCAAATAGTTTTGAATTTGGGTGAACAACTTTATTCAGGATTCATTGCGGGAATCCATTCAAATACTTTCGAATTTGGGTCTAAAAAGAGATGGAGACGTGGGGATTAGGACAATGCCCTCCTCTATGTTTAGGAATTGCTTGTAATTTTGGTTTTTAATGAAGCTAGCTTTGGTTGTACATAGCGGCAAGGAATGTGATACCTCTACTCCTACATCTCAATATCTAATATTCTAGAACTGCTGGATTGGACTTGTCTACATGCACATTATTTATTGTGAGACAGTATAATTATAAAAAATAAAAAATAACCTATCCATACTTTTTTTGTTATTAATGGAGCTCACTTCAATGTAGGGCTAAGTATCGATAATGTCGGAGTCGGAGTGTCCGACTCCAACTCGCATAGCTTTGATCTAACTCCGATTCTAACTTGTCGGAACGAAGTCAGTGCGGATACTACGGAGTCAAATTTTTGAATTTTTACTTAACCCTATTTCAAGATTTGGGTGGGTTAAAAACATAAAATGTATTGACATANCCGATAAATACGTACTATTGCCTAAATGGCCCTGGAATTGTAAAAGATATCAACATTTGACTGCACCCATTCTTTGACATTTTCTAGGGATCAATATTCTGTTGGATTATTTCAAATCAATTCTTCTATATACAACCGTTGGGTGGAACCGGCGCGTAACCGGCTTGCCACGTCAGCACCACGTCAGCTCCTTTTTAATTATTAAATCTCTAAAAAAAAAACCGAATCCGAATAAAATATGCGAGGGAATTGAATCAAAACATAAAAAGCCCCTGGAACTGGAAACTGAAAGCTCGAGCTGAACCCAGAGACCCATCCTCCCATCCTCGGAACGATTCCGTCTGTGGTCGCCGCTGGTCGCCGCCGTGGACCAAACCGGTTGTTGCAGTCGCCGTTCGTCACACATTCCAGATCTGAGCCACCATCGACGTGGGTTGGACTTGATTTCCAGATCTGAGTACGGCTCTGCTTCTTCCACTGCCACGGATCTTGAGTATTTCTTTCTCTTCTTTTGGACTTGATTTTCTGTTGTTCTTCACACATTCTCTTCTTTGAAGTTATTGTTATTCTTATTCTGCTTGCAAAACGAATTGAAAAGGCGAAATGCGACGTCTTTTTGGCAAATATCAGAGCTGGAAAGCATTATTTTTCGCGGTGTGTTTTCTGTTTACTTATTAAAGACCCAAAACACCTTTGTATCTTAGAGGCAATAATATAGTTTGTCTGATTAGGTTGTTGCAGAAGCGAGAAGCTCAGAAGCTTTTGTTGCTCTCTATCTACTTACCGTTGCTGAGACTTCTCTTCTCACCCAGAAGTTGGGCTTCAGTGATACGGTTTGATATCGTTACTTAAGCTTGGAGAATTGTTGGGATTGATATTTTCAGATTCCATCCATTGACAAAGTTTGATCAAACTGCAGCTTGGAGCTTTCTAAGGTGGGGCACTATTAGCAGAAACAAATTTCCAGACACAGATTGAAGTTGATATAAGGCCATTTAGGGGTCTGCTTCTAGGGTTATTTTTTGTCACTACAGGGACATCCATTGATACGCAGGTATAATAGTTATTTAACATGATGATTGTTCCTTAGATCTTCTACTTTCTTGGTTTTTTGTATTTGAATCGCAATTTAGTAGGATGAGAAACTGAGTACATATGCATAAGGTTTTTGTCTTACATTATGCAAGGTTNGTAGTCATAATGAAAAATAAAAGTAGTACAACACCTTTCACAAGTAAAATAAATCTCATGACAGCTTGCCCATCTGAAAATCTGGGAATTCAAACACCTAGTAGTATGTGTTCTCCCATTTCCACCAACATTTCCAGTTCATAAAAGCAGTATAACAATTTTCAGTACAAAAACATAAAATAAACCAGTAACTCCTAGTAGTAGCAGTACCGGCATTTCAATATCAACATTGACACAGCTACTTGAAACAAAATCAAATAATTTCAGCAACTTCAGACATACAAGATTTTCCCCAAATAAGTTTCACAAATAATTTACAAGGCAAAGATAACAAAATCAACCAGCCCAAATCAAACTTGCATAGTTCTATTTATCAAGGCTTGTGACTGCAACAATTCTTGAGATAAAGCTCAAACTGCTCTTACGGAAGGAGGTAAGGTGCCACAAGTTCCTGTCCCTGCTGTATATTGATCTCTTTGTTACTGGGACAGGCATCTTAGCATATTCAATAGCATCTTCTCTCCCTGTAATATCCCATACCCTCCAGGGAGCCACAACATTTAGCTTGGGATTCAGAGCAAAGAATGTGAGCTCAAAGCGCACCTGATTACACAAGAATGCAAGTGAGATTTGTGTAATAAGTAAATATATGGCAGGTCATAAAATTTAGATCTCAATCACGAGGCATGCCTGATCATTTCCTTTTCCTGTACATCCATGAGAAACAGCATCAGCTCCAACTTCATTGGCGACATCTACCATGGCCTGTTTTCCATAATAAATCGTTATGAAGAAGTAATATGTCAAAGATTAAATAGAGCAAGTATATAATCTGAAAAACAACATTGATAACAGAGAGCAGAGAAAGGAGAAGGCTCTTCAACCAAAAGCACATCCCCTTTCAATTTATTTAAATCACAAAAGATTGTTATCCATAAAGGATCTAAAATCTGGTTGCAAACAATGGATTGCAATATAAATATACAATAGTAAAGGCAAGTAGACTTCTACAAAAGCTCCAAACAGTATTTATTATAAATTGCCCTCGAAAATCCACGAGCTTTCTGTATATTTTTTTCACAAGCTCTGTATTTAGAATCTACCAATGCAACAAACTTCAAAGTAGGGGTTCACCTTTGCAATAATAGGGCGAGCCATCGAGGTTCGAAGACGAGTGAGTGAAGGCCATGGATTCTCTAATCCCTCTAACTTTTCAAAAAGAAAAAACTAGTATCAAAACCCACAAGCAACAAGTACCAGGAAAGGAGATTTGTTTTTCTGTCACTTTCCCAAGAAAATGGCAGCCAAACTCGAAAAATGCAGCAAAACCAAAACCCCTCGGCAGAAGTGAGCATTTTACATCAACTACTTGAAAACCAAAACCCACGAAGCAAAAACCAGACGCCTAATCTCCTAAAAAACTGAGGCTTTCAACTTTCAAGTGAGCTGCTCCAAAACCTAGAACCCCAAACTTAACAAGCAAGCGAGACCCAGAAATAGTAGCCACCAGATATGAACATATTCGAATAAAGCAACCGACTTTTCCTTCACAGAAACACTACAACTAGAATCCAAGGAAGTAAAACGACGGAACTCGTGGTTTCGTGGTACAGATTTCAGATATGGTGGAGGGACGAACCGGCTTCGTGGTTTGGTGGAGAAGACGAAGTGGTTCGGTGAAGATGACACGGCTTCGTGGTTCGGTAAAGATGACACGGCTTCGTGGTTTCGTGGTTCGGTGAAGACGACAGGGCTTCATGGGATTGCTTTTGTGGAGAAGACGAAGTGGTTCGGTGAGAAGACGAGTTCGACAGAGCAACGAAGGGGAAGACGATGGGAATGGGGAGAAGGGAAGCGAAATCAAGCGGGAGAACGTTTGGTGAAATGTTAAATGGGAAAGTGAACAACACAGAAACGAGTTACGGGGCTTTGATTTCAAAATGCAGAACGACGCCGTTTAGAAATGCCACGTAGGACACGGTTGCGCCGGTTCCCCCAGGCCCGGTTGCAAGTAGAATTTTTGATTTCAAATATCCCATGTTGAAAAGACAAAAAAATTTTAGTGGTTTATAAGTAAATGAGTTTTATTATTCTTAAAATGGAATATAAGGGTAGATACACAATAGTAATGTCATCTAAAGCGAAACACTGACCACACGCATGTGCGCGACGCATAGACTCACTTAGCAAGTGACGGAATTTTTTATTTAAACAAAAATGTGTGTTCTTTCTCTTTTTTTGACAATTATTGTTAATTGTCAATTACAGTTTATTGTATACATTTTCAGACAGTAACTATCTCATTTAAATTCAAATAGAAACATTGCAATTGCTGTTATTGCATCTATTCATTCTATGGTTTAGTGTTCAGAATTTGCAATCTGCACACTATATGAACTGTGTTGTATCCTATTGACAGAATTGACAGATTCTCTTTTGCAAAACTCAATACGAGTGTGAGGCAATATTTTTCTAAGAGACAGATTAACAATCGCCTGACTGTATATCTTCTACAATCTCTGTTTGCTATTCCTATTTTCATAACACATTAATGGGCAAATATTCTAAGACCTGATTTGGATAGGGAGTTAAGATGAGATGAGTTGAAAAATGATTGGTGAATAGTAGTGAGATATTTGAGTTGAGATGAGATAAGTTAGGTTAGGTTTGGTAATTAAATTTATATACAAAATTTCATATCATATCATCTCATCTCATCGTTATAACTTTCCCAAATTCTCATATAAAATATAATAAACAATTCAACTTTTTCAAATTCCAATTTAACTTTTTCCATTCCCAAAATAATAATAATATTAAAATATAATATTTTAAACTTTCATATAATATTTGAGTTAAAATATTTTATAGAGTTTTGAAAAAGTAGAGATAAAAAAATTGAATAAAAATATTATAAAGTTAAAGTATTGTTAGAATATAAGTTTTTTAATATAATTTTTATTTTAGAATTTGAAAAAGTTGAATTGTTTTTTATGTTTTATTTTGAAATTTGGAAAAATGGCAATCATTAGACAATGATTATATCGAAAATTGAAAAATATTTGTTTTTGTGGTGTTTAAAGTTAGGTTTGGATAGTGAGTTTAGATGAGATGATTGAAAATTGAATAAAATATTGTTAGAATATTATTTTTTAATATTATTATTGTTTTAAGATTTGAAAAAATTAAATTGTTTATTGTATTTTATGTAAAAATTTATAAAAATTGTAATGACGGGATAATATGAAATATGTTAAGGCTCAGTTTGGATACACAAATCTTCTCATCTCATCTCATCTTATTATTACAACTTTTTCAAATTTTCATATAAAAATATAATAAATAATTTACTTTTTCAAATCTCAAAATAAAAATAATACTAAAAAATATATTTTAACAATATTTTATTCAACTACTATTTAAAATATCTCATTTTATCTTATTTGAATTATGTATCCAAATCCAACCTAAATGTTAAGGTGGAATGAGATAGACGCATCTCTTTTCTACTCCAAAATAGTTTGATTGCGGGAATCCATTCAAATAGTTTTGAATTTGGGTGAACAACTTTATTCAGGATTCATTGCGGGAATCCATTCAAATACTTTCGAATTTGGGTCTAAAAAGAGATGGAGACGTGGGGATTAGGACAATGCCCTCCTCTATGTTTAGGAATTGCTTGTAATTTTGGTTTTTAATGAAGCTAGCTTTGGTTGTACATAGCGGCAAGGAATGTGATACCTCTACTCCTACATCTCAATATCTAATATTCTAGAACTGCTGGATTGGACTTGTCTACATGCACATTATTTATTGTGAGACAGTATAATTATAAAAAATAAAAAATAACCTATCCATACTTTTTTTGTTATTAATGGAGCTCACTTCAATGTAGGGCTAAGTATCGATAATGTCGGAGTCGGAGTGTCCGACTCCAACTCGCATAGCTTTGATCTAACTCCGATTCTAACTTGTCGGAACGAAGTCAGTGCGGATACTACGGAGTCAAATTTTTGAATTTTTACTTAACCCTATTTCAAGATTTGGGTGGGTTAAAAACATAAAATGTATTGACATATTAAATTTATCATAAATGTAGAAGCTTGTCATACAATTTATATAAAGAAATGCTGTTGTATTTTACGAGTATCATGAATCTTACAATAGATATTGTATTGCGTACCACATTAGGAAAATAATTTATATAGGCTAGCATTTTCTGGCCAAGCCTTTTAAAGTAAAATAGAATCTATATAAAAAAATCTAATTTTTATGGTAGGTCTTTTGTTTTAAGAAAAAAATACTATCGTCATAAAAAGATTCTATAAAAATAAATTTATAAATTGACGTAATTTAATGTAATATGTTATATCAAATTTATAATAAAAATAACTTTACAATAAAAATAATTTTATAATTTTATATATCATATTCATTTATGTCAATTTATTTTGTGTGACTTTATTTAAATAAAATATTTCTCTTTTTAAAAAAAGATGTACAACAATTTTACTAACTCACTCTTATATATATTTAGCATTTTTCTTTAGTATTATCTCGTAGATAACACTCCTGTGGTGAGCGTTGGGACATGCTGGTATTGCCATATCAGAAGGAACAATAACAGTAAATTACTATTAATCTGACGTGTAGTATCACGTCAGCATGTACGTGCACGTTTCCTTTTGTTGTATGATCATCTATCTTGTCGTGGAAGTCAGAATTATAGAAAAGAGTGGTGCTAACTTCCCGCCGGAGTCCCGTTAGGGTGTTGTAACATATTTTTGTACGTGTATTTTTAAGTTTTTATTTTATATAATTTTTTTAATAATTTTAAATATTTAAAAAAATAAAAAAATCTACAATATTATTAAAAAAAATTTCCTAATTAAAAAATTAAAAAAAATTATTAAAACAAAATTTTCTTAATTATTAACTAAAATAAAAAATATTTTTTTATAATTTTTTTTTCTTACTTCATTATTAAGAAAGTATTTTTTAATAATATTATAACTTTTTTATTTTTTAAAAATATTTAAAATTATTTAAAAAAATTATATAATTTTTTTTTAAAAAAACACATACAATATGTGCTACAACACCCCAACAGGAGCTCTAGCAGGGATGTAGCATTTCTCTATAAAAAAAATATTATATATAATCATGATTCTGCATATTTTTTTTAAAAAGTAGATTATCATTAAATTTTTTTTTTTTTTATTTATATAAATCTCATCTCATAGTTATATATTTTTTTAAAAAGAAATACAACACAATTATATGATTATAAATATTATTTCTTTTAAATAATTAATTAATTAAAATTTGGAGTACGTGTACAGGGGTATAACAGGAAGCAAAGCGCAAAGCAACCCAATCCGGCAACCCCTTTC
The DNA here is from genome assembly GCA_003123785.1 of Pterocarya stenoptera. Taxonomy (NCBI): domain Eukaryota; kingdom Viridiplantae; phylum Streptophyta; class Magnoliopsida; order Fagales; family Juglandaceae; genus Pterocarya; species Pterocarya stenoptera. The sequence goes on along the minus strand of QEOT01002350.1, from coordinate 105,338 downwards.
CCTCTCTCTCTCTCTCTCTCTCTCTATATGTATTTTACAGACGAAAGAGGGACGCCATTAGAGCAATCAAAGATGGGTTCGAGAAGCGAAGACAGATCCGAAATTGTCTTCTTCGACTTGGAGACCACGGTACCCACCCGAGCCGGTCAGGGATTCGCCATTCTTGAATTCGGGGCCATCCTTGTTTGCCCCAGGAAGCTGGAGGAGCTGGACCACTACTCCACTTTGGTCCGACCCTCAGACCTCTCTCTCATCTCCTCCTTGTCCGTGCGCTGCAACGGTATCACCCATGATAACGTCGTTTCCTCCCCGACCTTCCGCGACATTGCCGATCGGGTTCACGACATTCTCCACGGTTAACTCACTCACTCTCTGTTTGTTTGCCGAGAATATGGTGGAAACAAAAAACGAACTTTGGATTTTTTTTTATAAGGTCCCGTATATGTCAAATGTTAGACTAGACTGAGCCTGAGCTTACTTTGTGTTTGGTTACTAAAAATCTAAGAAAAATGGAAGACGCTAAAATGCTTTTTTTGGGTGTTGAAAACTTATCCTGGCATAAATACTTGGATTTTAGGGTCTGTTAAAGTGAGAGTTGCCTGTTCTCGGGTCACGGCTTTCTTTTCATAAAGAGAAAATTGCGATTCTTTTTCCAAACTTTATTTTCCCGTCTGCATTTTCTCAGCAAACAAACAACGTAAAATGGTTCCCAGAAATATAAAAAGAAAAACTTATTTCAAGAAAGGCCATGCAGTATTATTATGCTAGCTTGGATGAAGATGAATACCTTTTCTTTCTTTATTGAACACGTAAGATTTCGATCTGACACCCGTTTTCTTTTTTTACTTACCAAAAAAGACAAAGGATTACGTTATAGCTTTAGGTTTATATTGTTGGTTGCATTTTGCTTTTTTAATACTGTGTAAATTAATTTGTTTTATTGTGTATAGGACGCATTTGGGCAGGTCACAATATACTGAGATTCGATTGTGTAAGGATAAGGGAGGCATTTGCAGGGATTGATCGGCCAGCACCAGAGCCAAAGGGTATTATTGATTCGTTGGCATTGTTGACTCAGAAGTTTGGAAGGAGAGCTGGTGACATGAAGGTATAGAACTCTCTACTCTGAAACTCGGGCCTCGGGGTATATTTCTGAATGATATTTTTAAAAAAATACTCTCAATTGTTACAGACTTCCAAAACACCATCCATTAATATTAAGCTGAATTGATCATCAATTACTAAAAATTTTCCTAATACAGGAAAATTGGAAATGCAAAGATTTTAATTTCTTTTGAATTTAAAGCTTGGAAACTATTATGGTATAAGAAGGATTTTAAAATTGTGAATAAGTGGAGCAATTGGGATGTGTTTGGATTGCAGTAAAAGGAATTTGTTCAATTACAAGCTCCTTTTTGTTACATAAAGTTGGGAAGCACCAAATTTCCGGGATTGAATGATATAGAAAAAACCATTGATAAGCATGCCACATCGTTTAGATATAGTGCCCAAGCCATTATACATTCAATTGTAAACTTAAAGCATTTGGATGTGTGCTTTTCAGCCATGTGATGTGTAGGAATGTATTATCTAGGCTTGAGCTATGATGTTCCATGAATTTCCCGGACTTTTTATTTTGTCTTTTTTATGGTTTTATGCTGCTATGATTAATGTTTATATTTCTAGTTTATTAAAGTTTTGGTATGACCTTGTAAATTTTATCGAGGGTAATAGTTATTGATTAAAAAAAGAACTTATTCTTCATTATCTTTCATCTAATTGTATGAAGTGCTAGAACTTTTCAGTTATACGATATGAAATTTCTAAGATTATAGTCTTCTCTAAACCTCGTTTTATGAGTGTTGAGGTTTTCGTTGGAAAGACTTGGGATATTAGTTAGTTGGGTTTTGTATTATTTGATACTATTCGATGAGTCACATTATCTATGCATCAGCATTTTTTTTTATTGGCATCGGGTGTTCGGGAACATCGTCCTGATTAATCCCGGGAGTGCACAGGCCCTTTACAAGGAGTTTCCTGCAAGTACACCTCGGCTAATTCAAGGGAAAACTCCCCCAGTTCGATGGCTCCTAGATTGTCGGCACCTAGTAGGATTTGAACCTTGGAGGGAGCATACCGCCAAGACCAAGGCTTTTTCCACTTGATTTGTTCTTTTATGGTTTTGGCTACTGGAAATTCAGGTTTCTTGTTCAACTCGAAAGGAATAAATAAAGAAGAAAACCAGGAATATCTTCGAGTTACCTCTGCTTGCAGCTGTGTTCAGTTATTGAAATATAGTTAGATGATGACTCTTGTTAGCAACATGTATGATGAATTTTTTTAATCTTTGGGCTCTGTGCGCCTGTAATCATACGGTAGCAATTATGTAAAGTTCCTAGCTTTATACATGTCTTAAATATGGTTCTTTGGCTTATTTAGTACTACTGTCTATATATGGTCAGAGGGATCTCGAGTTGTGTTGAAGTCTGGGACTAAATAGTTGTTGCACTTTAGCTTTTAATTGATTTGAAATTTTGAAGTACTGATAGACTTGTATTTTTCACTGCAGATGGCCACCCTTGCCACTTATTTTGGGCTTGGACAGCAAACACATAGGTATTCTACAAGCCTGAAAGTAACTAATTTTCCCACACTCTGCTTCTAGATTAGCCCAATACTAAGTTTCCTCAAAACTGTTCCTTTTTGTTCATTCTTCAGGAGCTTGGATGATGTGCGGATGAATCTTGAAGTTCTCAAGTATTGTGCGACAGTTTTATTCTTGGTAATTTAATAATTTTGAAAGCTAGAAAACCTATTCTTTAGCATAAGCCTTTAATCTATATCATTTAATATATTATTTTCCATGTTAATTAAATATAGCACTTGTTCAGTTTGACCACTATGAATTTGACACGTATCGTGTCAAAGGTCTTGGGTAATGTTCTCATACTGTGAGAAACGCTAATCACACAATATATCATGCCTTTAAAATTTGGATATGCTTTTCTAAAGTTGGGTGATAGGCAATAATCTTACATGAAGTTCAGGCAAAGAGAATTGTTAATTTATTCCACAGGGAAGTGTTAAATGTCCTGGTGAATTGTGATTGAGGCGAAGTAGAAGGGCTTGTCGAATTTCATGCTTTATAAGGTTGATTTGATAATAATATAATTGACAAAAATCTGGCAAACATGCAGGAGTCTAGCCTCCCTAATATATTCACGGCAAACAGTTGGGTTTCTCCAAATGCTACCACTAGAAGTCGTAGAAATGCAAATTCATCTCCAGATGACATGATCCAAGACAAGAATACTCCCTCATCAAGTTCGAAGTTAAAAGATGATCCCATGCTGTCCCTGACAAATAAAAAAACAGAAAAAAATCATCCAATATTATCACTTATGACTCACAGCATAGCGGAGGAGATTGAACCTAGTACATCTCAAGGAGATCCTTTTGACATGGGCCTGCTAAGGACTGAAACTGAATCCCTTGAAACCAGCACCAGCATGGAAGAAACATTGGAGTCTTCTGAGATGTCTTACACAGCTGCTGTCTCCAAGGGTTACAGCAACTTGGGGGGATTTTTGGAGATTGATGAAGTTTCTATTCCTGCTATCAATGCATCTTTTGTTCCATTTTATCGTGGGAGTCAAAGAATACAATTATTGCACAAAGGTGACATTTTGCAGCTTTCTTGTACTCGTTTGAAAGTGCGGTTTGGATTCAGTACGAAGTTTGTCGATCATGCCGGCCGGCCACGTTTGAGCTTTGTGGTTAATGCATCATGGAGTTTATGTAAAGTTCTTGATGCATGTGATGCTATAGCACAGAAGCTCTCCTTAGATTCTGGTAGCAGCTCTGAATGGAAGCCAGTTGTGACCAGAAAACATGGCTTCGCCAACTACCCTACAGTGAGATTGCAGTAAGTTTAGCTCCATTATTTTCTTTTCCATCTTTCTCACGTGATTAGGAGAAGATTAAAAAAACTGCATCGGTATAAGCAGTATAGTAAAAGTCTAGATTGCGGTACAAAAGATAGGGAGTTGATTTTACCAGTGCATTCTGTAGTGTGGTAGGAATTTGGAGCACCTTGATGGCATGCAGGGGTCTGTTGCCTCACAGCAAGCCCGCCCACTTCCACTGCACAGATGGTGCCCCTGCATGCAGTGAGCATGTGCACACACTAGCTCTGCATGCAGCAATTGCTCCGTAAAAAAATCACAACAAAAAGACAAAATAGATTAATATTTAGCCTAATAAATTCACCATGCTCATTCCTACACGCTTGTTAGTATATCAGTTATTGTTAATTTTTTCTTAGTTTCCTTTTTAATAAATTCACCATGCTCATTCCTACATGCTTGTTAGTATATCAGCTTATTGTTAATTTTTTCTTAGTTTCCTTTTTGGGACGAAAGGAAAACTATACAATATGTCGAAGCATGTTCGTTTGTAGCGATGTTTTGCTCCAGTTTATGTAGTTTCAAAATAAGGCAAGTAGAAAGTCTAATTTAGATTTTGCAACCATCTGAGTTTATATAATCATATTTATTAAATTTCAGATTTCTGTTTCTTTTGTCTAATATGCAAGCACATAGTATCAAGTGTTGTCAAGTTCTTTGGAAGAATTCCATGATTTGATTGATGTGTAATTTCATTTTAACAACAGTATCCCAACTGCTATACGTGGAGATACTTCTGCATATGCGACAGAGATGTATCTAAAAGAACCTTCCAGCGTTGTGCAAAGGCTTGTGTTCAGTAACTTTGATGCGGAAGAGCTTGGTTCTTTCTTCACTCCGGGGGCCTTTGTGGATGCGTTCGTCTCCTTAGATCCATACGACTATCTGCAAAATGCTGGCATTCGCTTGGTAGCCAAAAAATTGATTATTCATTCTAATTGATGGGAGAAAAAGAATTTCTGATTTGATTAGGAGGGTCAAGTGTCAATTAAATATGTACAAAAAATACACCAACTAGACTAACATACACAGATTTAATTGGCATGGATATTGATGATTGCTTAGATATGCAAGTGCAAAACTCTGTTCTGATTTTAATGTCATATGTTACCTTCAATAGGAGATAGGCTGTTTATTTTCTTCTTCTGATGAAAATTGCTTTGATATGTAAGTGCAAAATCTGTTCCGAATCTTCTGATTTTAGTGTGAAATGTGACGTTCAGTTTGATACAGAGTGTTTTCTTCTGATGGTGATGATAATTGCTTTGATTCTGTTCTGATTTTAGGGTCACATGTGAGCTTCAATTTGACACAGACTTGTATTTTTCTTCTTCTTCTGTGATGATTGCTTTGAAATGTAAGTGCAAAATCCGTCTTAAATTTAAGCCAAGACTTGATAGCTATCTCAACAACTGGAAACATAAATACCGATTGATCAACCTAACTAAACGAGCCCCATGACTCATTATTTGCACCGATGAAATACAAACAAAAAAGGAAATGATGATCATGGGACTCCTTTAGAATGTATTAACAAGAGAGAGAGACAGAATTTAATTATTTAATTTATATTTTAACAGTTATATCATGTGTGAGACCAAATTCATCCTTCATTAGTAGACTAAATAATAAAGTTAGAAATATACTTAATTTAAATTATATTCTTCGGCTACTAGGGAAGCACAAAAAAATAAAAAATAAAAAGTAATGGAGTTCCAAACCCGTCATTTGTGGATGAGGAATGTTATACATCAGTTACTATTCATTTCCACATCCCACACCTATAACTTTTTTATAGGGTGTATGTGTGTTTTTCATAGAGTGTGGAGATATTTTTTATAGGATGTGGAGTGTAGAATTGTGAATAGTGACTGATGAGAAGAATTTTTCTTTGTGAATATATTTGGGTCATAAAGGAAATTTCATCCAATTCTAAATATCAAAACCAATGATCTCCGAAGAGTCTCTATATCTTTAACTTTCCTTAATAAAAAGAAATTACAATTTCCCACGAAACTCCTAGGTTATGACATTAGGTAACCAAGAGAAGTTATCTAAAGTTTGAAAAATGCATATGCATTATGCATGAGGTGTTACCCTATTTTATACTGCAAGAATATTCCTGTCTATGGCTTATACGATGAGAAGACTTGGATGCAACGAAAACGATTGATGATGGAATTCAAAACACAAAACACAATTGAGGGGAAGATTTTTTGCTAACAAGGAATTGTTATTCTTTGGCCTTTTAAGGAAGAAATTCCCTCCTCCCATTCCTCAATTTGTCCTCAAAATGGAGGTTATTTAATTAATTAGAAAAATGGATCTAACTTATTTAATTAAAAGATTGGGTTATGATTTACTCATATACAACTTAAACTTAACTTGATAAATCCAGATCTAACACTCAACATTTAGCTGTGTTTGGATGTTGAATTGAGTTGAGTTGAGTTGAGATGATAAAATATTGTTAGAATAATATTTTTTAGTATAATTATTATTTTGAAATTTGAAAAAGTTGAATTGTTTATTATATTTTGTATTGAAATTTAAAAAAATTGTAATGATGAGTTGAAATGAGTTGAGATGAGTTGAGTTGGATTGATGATCCAAACGAAGCCTTAAGTTCATAATTTTGATAGAATCTGTTAACTCGATATGAAAATAATATAAAATTAATGTAATAGAGTTAAAGTGGGGTTTCATCCATTTGACTTATAAATAGATCTGATTAACGTTGGCTTATGTACAATCTAAATCCTACCTGATATAACTCAAATCCGACATGACAATACGAGTTGTCCTGTCCATTAACACATGTTTTATGTAAGCACAGATAAAAGAAAAAAGATTGGTCAAATACATCTTAGATTACAAGTCAAATAAAACATGTGCTGGAGGACCCCACCCCCGACAATAAAAAAATCCCTTGCCAAATCAAAGACCTTCGTCCATTCATATTGCCAGCTGTACTGCGATCCTCCAAGAAATCAATTACCGATTTGGAATAATCAAATCACTAGACAACGAAAATAATTTTCTCTCACTTTGTGTGATCTTGTTAGAAAGTAATTAAATAAAGCACAATATAAACCAAAAGCAAATACACATAAACAAGTAATTTTACGTGGAAAGCCTGTAACACTACTATTTTAATTCGGGTTTGTAATAAATGGACAGTGGACTTCCTACTGGTGATGGAAATGTATGATGAATTTGGATAAAGCTTACTTCGAGGGTGAGGGCCTCCAGAGAATTAGAGAGAGTGAGGAAATGGAAAAGAACTGAATTGTCATAGATTTTGCATAAAAAAGGTCTTCGTATAGTTTGACCATATAAAGCTAACATACAGGGAATACCACAGCTTAGATTCCCTTCTAGAAGCTACTATACGACAAAATAGTAAAACTGCTAAACCAAATACTAACGTGGGCTAACTTCAACCATTGGGCTGACCGGCCCATAAACAATAGCTAAATAGCATAAAACGTAACTATTGCTACTGGCCCAACAAAGGCCACTTCTTGACTCGACAAAGGCCCACACAATAGCCAGGCCCATAGGCCCATTGATCCTTAGTCCCTATAGTCTTCATCATGACCGAACCCTAACTTCATCTTGTCTTCTTCAAGCACGGCTTCCAGATGTGTTACAAAACCTAATCGATGTTTGACGGGACCGTAGCCCACCTAAATCTCCACTATCAACAAATAATAGGTATACAATTGGACCACAAACGACTCTAATCACAGCATATGACTGAAAATGGATGAGCTCCTTTGTTTTGGCTGTTGTCTTTTTCTCTCCCAATATCACTCACATGTTTTTTTTCCTCCTCTCTAATAACATGAACACTTAGGTTTAAAACATAATTAACCGAGGCCTAAACCCTATCTCCATGTGGGCTTAATGGTCCCACGTGGGCCATTCTCTATATAGAAGGAAAAACCCAACACAACAAGTCTCCCCCTTCCCAACTATGTGGGAGGACTCACCATCCCAACAAGTGAGCAACAAGTCTTAAGCTTCTCCCTTGTTTTAACCTTTATTAACATATCATATCTACTATCATAAGGGTGAATTTTTTCAAGTTCTAACAATACATAGAGACAACCCACTCTACCTTGTGTTTGTCTTCCATAGTTTCTGCATAACACTCGGGCTCTCCCTTGTAGTCATTAACACATATTCGTCTATAGCGTACCGAGTGGAAAGATGTCGGTCTCTTGTAGACCTCCTGAGTGGAACATTCGAGGTATCTCTGGTTTTGGCAATTGATCAAGAGACTCATTTTGTAAGGGAGGATCTGCATCACTTGGACTTTGTTGGTCATCTTGAACAGCATGTTCAACCTGTGCTAGCAAATCTGCTAATAGCACTGAAACACTGATCGTCTTCTTCATGTTTTGTATGGTTTGATCTTCAATAAATACGTCTTAGCTTCTCACTAGTTTCTTATCAACTAGATCATATAATTTATACCAAAACTCATTCAGACCATAAACTAGAAAAATGCACTGTCAGGTCTTCACATCGAGCTTAGATCTCTCATCCTTGGGAATATGCACAAATGCTTTACATCCAAAGACATGTAAGTGATCATAGGTAACATCATGGCCAATCCAAACTCTGTTTGGTACATCGAACTAAAGAGGAACACATGGTGTGAGATTAAGAACATGTACAATTGTACTCAAAGCCTCACACTAAAAAGATCCCAGCAATTGTGCCTGTGAAAGCAAACATCTCACTCTCTTAACCAATGTTCTGTTCATCCTCTGAGCTAAACCATTCAACTAAGGAGTCTTAGGAGGTGTCTTTTGATGCCGAATACTTTGCTATCTGCATCATCAAATGGGCTTGAATACTCTCCCCATTTATCAATTCTGATGCACTTCAGCTTCTTTTCAATCTATCTCTCAACTAAGGCTCGAAACTGTTTAAACATTTCCAATACTTGATCTGTTATTTTCAAGGTATAAACCCACAACTTTCTTGAATGATCATCTAAGCAAGTTACAAAATACAAGGAGCCGCCAAGTGTTCTTGTCTTTATAGGGCTACAAACATCCAAGCTTTTGAATTTCATTTCGGCGAGTAGCTGGTATAGAGAAGATCCTTGTTTCGTACCGGTATGAATTTTGGTTATACCAGTGTATTTCGATCAGTATCGGTCGATATATAGGATTTCGGCCGAAATGAGAATTTCGGCATGTACATATTTTGAGTTACTTCTTTTCGTTTCTTCTTCCGTCTTCTTCATTTTTTGGCCTCAACACTTCATATGGGGCAGAAAGATAGAGAGGGACTGGATACTGTCGTGACTGAGAACGGGGCCTTGTGAGAGAAAGGAACCGATGCGTGGGATTAGAGGGAGGGAGAGAGGGCGGCGTGGGGCTTATTCCATGGTGGTTGATGGCTGAGTATGGTTTGAGAGGAAATGACCTGCAACCTGAAGTGGTAGTTTCCTAGCGAAATTCGCTGTTAAGGCTGAGCCAAAAGGAAATGTAATTTACTTAGCCTTTCGAGAAGCCAATCCCTCCTAACACACAAATGTGAATATAATACGTAGATGCCTTTCATTCATAAATGATCTAGACTTAAATAGAAATACAAATAACTACAATAATTGAAATGGATCCATGATCAAACGTGGCCCATGACCCAACTGAAAATAAATTGACGAATTGGACCCAGTCAACTCTTAAGGAGCCCAACCCACTAAAGACGCAATAACAGACCCATAACGGAAATAAAAAGACACAAACACCCTTAACAATAAATAAAAAGACCAACATACATATATAACTTATCTAACCCTAATCCTTCTTCAAACATAACCCTAATCCCCCCTTTTGTCTCCTGCGATCTCCACGGTGCACCTAACACATTCCCCTTCTTTAGAGGATCTTGGCCACAAGATCCGGGTATTGTCGCCTCATCACAGCAAGATCTTCCCATGTAGCCTTTTCCTTCGTTATCTCCTTCCACTGTATGAGCACTTCGACATCTGCTTGCCGTCCTTTCTTTAGTAATCTCCTCTGGAGGACTTTGTCTGGTTCAAGGCTTAGGGTTCCTTCGGGAGTGAGTTGAGGAAGGTGAGGTAGAGGTTGTACCTTGGCTCCTAGCTACCTTTTAAGGCATGACACATGGAAGATGGGTAAATCTGGGCTTCTTTTGGAAGGTCCAGACGATACGCCACTTCTCCTACCTTGTGGAGGATCTTGAAGGGACCATAATACCTGGGTGAGAGCTTGAGGTTATGGCGAGTTGCCACTGTCATCTATCGGTAAGGCCTCAACCTTAAATACACCCAATTCCCCACCTCGAAATTCCTTTATGTTCTCTTCAAATCAATATAGTGTTTCATTCGATTCTTTGCTTCCTGTAGGTTTTCTCGAACCAAAGTGGCTATGAAATTGCAGTTCTTCAATTCCTCCTCTACTGCTTGGACTTGGGTTGACCTTGTTCATATGGCAACATTCTTAGGGGAGGCTATCCATAAATAGTCTCGAATGTGGTCATCTGGGTAGAATTGTGCTTAGATGTGTTGTACACATATTCTGCTAGGGCTAGCCACTTAGTCTAGTTCCTGGGCCTGTCGGTACAAAAACATCTTAGATAGCATTTTAAACTTTTGTTAGTAACTTCAGTTTGCCCATTTGTTTGTGGGTGATGTTGAGCTCATTAAGAGCTCGGTTCCACAGCTTAAAAAAAACTCCTTCTAGAAAATACTAGTGAAGACAGAGTCTCTGTCACTCACTATGGTTTGGGGTATCCCATACAGCCTGACAATATTTTCCATAAACACCTTAGCTATAGTTAAGGTTGTGTAAGGGTGAGTGATGGGTATGAAATGAGTGTGCTTGCTTAATCTGTCCACCACAACCATTACTACAGTCTTACCTCTTGAAAGAGATAACCCCTCTATAAAATCCATGCTTATATCCTCCCCATTTTGCTTGGCTATTGGAAGAGACTGAAGCTAGGTGGAAGGTTTCAACCTTATTTCTTTGGCACGTGTTATATTCTTTAATAAAACTCCTTACATCACTGCGCATGCCAGGCTAGTAAAACTCAATTTTTATCCTTGAACTTGTTTTATGTACTCTTGTGTAGCCCCTTAATGGACTATTGTAAAATTGTTGCAAGATCTACTGTTGGAAGGCACTAGTTTTCCTAGATGAAGTCTACCTTTGTAAAAGAGCAGCTCATTTTGAAGTTGGTACTGGGAAAGGTCCAGGGTACCCTGATGGTTGGAGCTAATTAGCTTTTACAATAGGGGATCTTGGGGTAAGACTTCTTCAATTCCTCAATCTATTTGCTTTGTATCATATTGATTGCATGCCTTATTTTGGGATCTGTCTGGTTATTATTGGTGGAAGGGAAGGGAGTGGGATTCTGTGGATGGGTTCATGGGTTCTGTGGTGGTGGAGCTTTTGTTGGTGGAAGGGATTGTACTAAAGTTTTTCTGTGGGTTGGTTTTGGTTTTCTGGTTCTAATAATCGGGATAGTGCATTAGCAACCACATTTGACATTCCACTTTTGTATTTAACCATGAATTCAAACCCCAACAATTTAGAAACCCGCTTCTGCTAGGTAGGAGTGCCAACTCTTTATTCCAGTAGATGATTTAGGGCCTCTTGATCTGTTCTAACTTTGAAAGTTTGCCTCAACACATAATGCCTCCATTTTCTAACTGACATCACCAAAGCAAGTAATTTTTTCTCATAAGTAGACAAGTTTAAACTTTTACCTTTGACCGCCTGACCTAGGTAAGCAATGAGCCTTCCCTACTGCATCAACACGACTCCTAACCCATAACCTGAGGCATCACATTCTATAATAAGACTTTTAGAGAAATCTGATAATTTGAGAACTAGGGGGTTCATCATAGCCTCTTTAAGCCTTTCAAATGCCTCCTACACCTTCTCTGTCCATCCAAATGAATTCTTCTTAAGTAATGAGATTAGGGGAGCTGCAATGGTCCCATACTCTTGCACGAACCTTCTATAGTAACCTGTTTGTAACACCTTACTCATTCTTTCTGACGTAAGCAAATTTCGAGGATGGAATTTATTATAAGGAGGGGGGATGTAAAAGTTTGCCCTTTTTCTCTAGTGACTGCGAGTCTCTTTATGGGTGCTAAACCTCGATGGCGTGATTTTAAAGATATTATATGATTTCTAAAATGCCCAGTATTTTAAAATCCTCGAATATTTTAAATGCCCTGAAAATATTTATATGAGATATTTCCAGTGTTATTGAACCAAGCCTAGTTTTAAGTAAGACAATTATAATATTTTTGAAAAGCTCCAAAAATATTATAATTGTGAAAAATTATTTTATTAAAATGATTTCAATTATTTAAATATTATGGGATTTAAATTATGTTTAAAACTCTAATTAATTAGATGGTTTTATTCTCTTAAAGATATTAAACAAGACTTCATCATTTTATTAACGATGAAAGAATATTATTTTATAACTAAAGTTTAGTTTAAATAATATTCTATCTTAATTCCTCTCAATGCTTTTAATTAAGTTAATGTTTAAGTATTTTTAAATTAGTATCTAAAACTCACCGTTAGATCGTTTTGAAGACCCCAAGATGAAGGGTTTGGATTAAAACTCTAGCTCTCTCACTTTTCCTTCCCTCTCTCTCTCTCCCCCCTCCCTCACGTGTACGCCCTCTCTTTCATGGACTCTCCGTCACGCATTGCTTAGATCTGCTGCCACACCACCTTACTGACACCACCACCTTCTCGCCAAGGTCCTCCCAAGCCCTTCCATGCTCAGCCCCTTCCAGACCCACACCTCTAGCCACATCCAGTGGCCAAAATAGCTACTACACGTGGCTGACTGCCACTGTACGCGGTGTTAGCCGCCATTTGTGAACTCCCACCATGTTCGCCACCCTCGCACAGCTTAGATCTAGTAGCCAAAATCCTAGATTCGGTCCCCAAAATAATCCCGTTGTAAGGGCATGGTAGTGACCGCTACCGTTCAAGCTAGTGGCTTCCGACGCCACTGGCCGTCCAGGACAGTGAACAAAGCATGGGTTATCCCGTCGATGGTATAACTCTCTATCCCTCTTTATTTATGTTAAATGTTAGTTGGTTAGTTAGGTTGTGAACTGTGTTGTTTGTATTTGCGAAGTTCACTATGTAGTGCGATGATATGATGTGCTGTGTACATGAAGTGTTGGGCGTAGTTGAGAAGTGTGTTGTTTAGTGTTATGGACTGTGTTGTGAAGTGTGGATTGAAAAGAGTACACATGGAGTGTACTTATGTTGTGTGGTGTGTGTGTGAAGTGTATTCCAGATGATGGAGTGTGATGTGGCGTAGCGAGTGTGAAGGGAGTACACATGGAGTATACTCCATGAGGTGAAGCGATACACTGTGTGGTGTGTCGTGAAGATAAGGATGGTTGGGTAGTTGTTGAGCGTAGAGCATGGTGAGTAGTGTCGGGAACAGTGGAACAGTATCCCTAAGTAGTTATGATGTGGCCTGCAGTCTGAGGTGACAGGTGTCACCGTGTAGTCGGCTTATGGCCGGAAGTATGTGTGAAGTGGCATGATAGTATCAGAGTGGTGCAGCGGAAGCATGATTGGGCAACGTCATAAAGTGACATAGTCAATCAAGAAGTTGCGTTTGTGATGGGTGAGTAGTTAGTGTAAGAGTGACGTAGCGCGAACGTAACGAGATATCATAATATGATAGGAGTAAGCGAGGGACCATACTCATGATGAGTTAGGAGTCGGTGTATAAGTGACGTAGCGGGATGTCAGGTGACGTGACAAGGTCACGGTGTAACTTGGAAATAGTCTCGAGCTATGACATGACATGAAGTGTAGTTATAAATAGAGTCCTGTCATGTCAAGTGTTGGGATGAACTGTTAAGAGGGATGGGTAGTATGAAGAGTCATGCTAGCCGGGTTAAGAAAATGTTGGTATCAGAGTATGTCGCTTGTCCATACGAGCCTGTGATCAACGTATTATATGTTGGTCTTAGGCGATAAATGGGTAAGGTATGTATGTAATTTGGTTAGACATATATGCCGAACGGATTCACCATATGTAATGGGTAATTTGTCCTAAACATGGTTGCACTGTGTTTAAGCCTCAGAGCTAGCTTAAAGCCGTGTGGCGTGTATGGATGGGCATGAGGATTTAGAGTGAGCTAAGATATATGAAACTAGTAATGGGTGTATTGTCTAGGATTGGGATGTGTGACTTAATCGGTCTGAGTCATACGTCAGAATGTGGTCAATAGGAAGAATAAGACGAAAGCCTTAGTATCTTAATCTTAAGGTGAATCATGAGGTTCACTCTAGTTGAAAGGCACTCAAAGTAGAACGTTGAGATTGGAAGAGGTAGTGACCGTAAATAGGTTCCCGAAAATTTTATCATAGTAAAGGACATGTAAGAGCACGAGATAGAAGGAGAGTGTTTCAAATAAAGCATAGTTATATTTCTAGTTTAGTTACTTATGCACTAGATAGAGAATAATACTAAGGTTAGTGTATGCATGCAGGTTGCCATTTGACACGCACATAAATGTACTGTATGATATGAAAGTAGCAAAGAGTCCAGGTAAGTATTACATTCATACTCTTTTAGAGTTTTCTAAATAATGTGAAATGGAAAGTGAAATGCTTTTCCTTTACAATGCCTTACGAAACGAAAGAAAACGATGTTTTATAAAAAAATATGCTAAGTGTTCAAAGGTATACATATGTATGACCCTTCTTGGCAGTCCCTTTTTATACAACCAAAGTATTAAGTGTATGCATGTACTCAGTATCTATTGTATGTATTTTCTACGAAAAGAAATATTGAGACCTATGCCTCATGCTTTAAGCGATGCTTTAATTGACGAGAAGAAAGTGTTTTAAACATCCTTATGAATTGATATTAAAATGTCTCTATGAATTGATGCTTTCGATGATGTCATGAAATATGATGTTTAAGCTCATGCTTTTAAACGACGTTTTTCCATGAACAAACTGTTAAATGAAAATAACTGAAAAGATAGGGTTGAAATGAACTGGAAAGAAAGGACTGAACTGAAAGAAAGGACTGTACGTTTTAATGTATAAAAATACGTAATAGTCATGACTGAATGAAATGATACCAAAGGATTGGACTGGGCAGATTGTAATACCGAGTAAGTAGTACTGGTAGTGCATTCAGTGCTGCCTTTGACTGAAAATGGATTCCTAACACGTGGCCACGGGCAAAATCCGGGTCTAAAGGAAGACCGCTAACCCCAACACACGGAGCGTAACAGTATGTACCGGCTAAAAGAAAGTGATAAGAAAGAATGTATGAATGCATCAAACTCTTTAAGAAATGAAGGCACTGACGGGAGACGGTTTACGAAAAGAAAATATTTTTTAAGAAAAATCTCACCTAGTGATGTTTTCAAAGGAATGCATGCATGCATGTACGTCTAGTATATATGGAATGATGAATGCATGACTGAAAACCTATGTTATTATATTTTAACTGTATGAAATAATGCTTACTGAGTATTTGATTCATTTTAATTTTTATATGTGCCCCTCCTCCATAGGAATTGAATGAGCAGAACGCGTCAGGACGGACACGGCCCAAAGGGGTGAGTACGAAAGTCTATCCATGAGAGTTTTAAATGTATGAGAGGCCTTTTTTATTTTAAAATTAATGTTTTCCGCTGTAAATCTCTTTTATTGTTAAAGCACATTTTATTTTATAACGTAGAGTCTTGTACCCTGGGTATGGCAATAAAAAATTTTAAAATGAGTGGTAATTCATGTTGTCTTTTCTAAAATCATTTTCTAAAAAGTCTACCATAACGACGGGCGTTACACTGTAAGTCCAAGAAACCCTCTAAAAGCCTTAGGGTTCTTTGGAGGAGGCTACTTTTGCATAATAACAATCTTTTGTGGGTCAGCTCTAACCTCTCTTGAGAAATTAAGTGCCCCAAATACTCTATCTTTTTATTGCCAACTACACATTTAGAGGCCTTAGCAAAAAATTGGTGTGCTTGTAGGACCTACAAAACCACCCCTAAATGCTGCAAATGCTCCTGCATTGTCTTGCTATAAATTAGAATATTGTCAAAGAAAACCAGTACGAACTTTTTAAAATGAGGCCTGAACACTTCATTCACCAAGCCTTAAAAAGTTGAGGGGGCATTGGTCAAGCCAAATGGCATGACCAAGAACTCATAGTGACCCTCATGAGTCCTAAAAGCAGTTTTGTGCACATCATTAGGACTCATCCTAATTTGGTGGTACCCTGATTACAGATCCAACTTTGAAAAAATAAGAGCTCCATGGAGTTCATCTAATAGCTCATCTATGTTGGGAATGAGATACTTATCTTTAACTATATCTTTGTTTAGAGCTCTATAATCCACACACATACATCATCCTCCATCAGCTTTTCTCACAAGTAGCATTTGTGATGAGTAGGGGCTTTGGCAGCTTCGAATAATCCCCCTTTTTAGCATATCTGCTACCAATCTTTCTATCTCTCCCTTCTAGTAGTATGGATACCTGTAAGGTCTAACACAAATGGGTTGTGCACCTTCCAACAATTGAATTTTATGGTCATGACTCGAAGGTGGAGGCAGACCACTGGGCTTATCAAATACCTTTTTGAACTCTATTAACACCACCTGTACTTCTTTTGATATCCCAGCTTCCTTGCCATCATAAACATCATCTATTAAATGCAACCAAATGCCTTTTGCAATGCCCTTGACCATATCCTTAATATGCTCAGCCTCTTCAACTTCCCTTTCAACCCTTTGTATTCCCATAGAGTAAAGTCAGTTCTTGAAAATGAAATTTCATGACTAGATTTGTGAAGTTCCATAAAACAGTGCCTAGGAGTCTCAACCAATCCATACCTAGCACAACTTCACAACCCCCCAAAGCCAGTGAACGCAAATTAGGCTTAGTATATAGGTCCTATAATTTGAGTGGTACAGCTGTACATAAACCTCGTTAAGGAAGGCTAGCCCAATTGGCTACTTGAACTAACAGTGCACTTCCTTCAACTGGTAGTGTCGCCTTTCTTGCTACAGTTTGGTCAATGAAACTATGCGTACTCCCTGTGTCTATTAAAACCAACACTTGTTGATACCCCATTCTTCCAATTACTCTCATAGTCTTAGGAGCCACCGAACCTACTACAACATGTAAGGAGATGCTTAGCAGTTCAGCAACTTCCTCTTCATTTCCTTCCTCAGGTTGTATAATAGCCAAACTACCCTTGTCACTTCTTTCAACTCATGTTCTTCTCCCATTCTTTCCAATAAAAAGATTCTAGGCCGACTACATTTATGCCTAGGGTGAAACTTTTCATCACAGAAATAACATAACCTTTTTTCTCTCATTTCTTGCATTTGGGCTGGTGAGATTCTTTTAATAGGCATGGTTTTCGGGTTGGGTTAAATGGTGGTCTAAAGGTGGTATTTTGGTTTTTAAATTCTGGTTTAGGTAGGGGTGCATGCAATCTAAGAATGGGTGGGGCTGCAGGTAGCTTGGGTTGTTAATAGTGGTCTATAGGTTGTGGATTCTAGTATTTGGGTTGGTAATCGTGACTTCTCCTCCTCACTTCCTCCTCTTGTAATCTTGCTAATCCAAAAACAGTTGGTAAAGTTGTTGGTTTAAACATAGCAACTGGAATTTTCAAATCATCTCTTAACCCACTTATAAAAGTACTCAACCTAAACTCTTCTATAATACCCTTAATTCTGTTAGACAGAATCTCAAATTGACTTTGGTACTCCTCAACAGAACTGGTTTGGAAGAGTTTTTACAAAACTCCTATTGGGTCCTTATAAGTCGTTGGTCCAAAGATAGTTTTAAGTTCCCCCACAAGTTCTTCCCACGTATTCACTGGACTCGACTCTATAAGCCAGCAAGACCAAGTTAAGGCCTTACCCTCTATATGAAAAAAAAGCAATTTGAATCTTGTTGCCCAGATGACTAACACAAGAGGGGGTGAATTGAGTTATAATTAAAAAAATCCACAATTATAAACTAAATATACAATATAAAATATGAATAAAATACGATGCAGTAGTAAAAATAAAGAATAAGGGTAACATGAAGTAAATTCAGTATTTTAACGAGGTTCAGCCCCACTACTTACTTCATCGCCTCAAGCTACCCCTTGAGGATTCCCAAATTCATTGTCCAATATCATTTAGGTGGAGATAGAAATCTATTACACATTTGAGCAGTACCGTTACAAAGAATCTGTGTAGAGCATTTTCTACACTTATAATCATTTTACATGTGGTGATTCAACGTCTATTCCCTGTGTAAAATACCTTTTACACATATAAGGGTTATACACACTCTTTTACTGATATAAGAGCTGATAGTGGGTAGGTTATCAGAAAATATTCCTCAATGAGTGAAATAAAAACAATACAATGCAAAATATATCTCTTTCAAAATGAACAAGGGTTAAGGCTCAATGCTTAGACAAGAGAGATTGAAAGTTTTGAATGAATGTTGTAAAACTTGCAATAATTACGTTCTAAATTTGAAGATCTCAAATGAGCTATTTATAAGCATATGAGACTTAATTTTCAAATTTAAAAAGATTTATACGTAAAAAACAGCATCATTTGTTTTTCAAAATTTTCAAATCAAAGTTTTACTTTTTTGAAATTGTCAAATATAACATCATTCACTTTTCAAAAGATTCAAATAAGAGTTTTTCCTTCTTGAAATTGTCCAAGACAACATCATTACTTTTTAAAATATTCAAACAAAACATGCACATATGAAAGATGGCAATCAATTATCTTTCAAAATTTTAAAATTCAAAGTTTTAATTAACAAATATGTCATGCACATGTGAAAAATACAATTTGATATTTTATGAGAAAATATTAATTTTGAACCAATCCAATTTCAAATTTTATCAAGAGATGTACAAAATTATTCTAAGATCTTTATTTGCGAGCTTGTTTACTTTCTTGCTCATACTTAGTTCATTGATGTGTGGTTTCATTGTGTAAACAACTTGAGCTTGAGACTCCTTTGTACTTGAATTCATTTGTTATTATCAAAATCCATATGTAGATATGTAATTATATGAAACTTGAAATTTTGGGCTGAACAAATCTTTTGATCATCAGAAGTGTTGTTGTAAGAGAAAAACTGCTCGGCCTTAAGGATCCATTCAACATGATCGGATCTATCAAATTTAGAGAAATCCAAATGAAGGGTTCTAGCTTGAATTCCCCCACCACCCTCAAATAGAGGGTTATCATTAACTTTAAGAGGATTACCTGATGAACTCCCTTCTGAGTTTTGTTTTACTGCATTAACCACCAACTGATCATAGCTGGATGCTAAGCTGTTGAGCTGCTGCAAGATGCCATCCAACAATAGCTTATGCCTATCCTGCTCCTCCTTCACCTGTGTGGCCTTCAAAGCAGCAACTGCTTCATTCAATTGAGCGTAGCGTGTTCCCTATGCCATGGTGCCAGAATAGGGCTCTGGATATCATTGTTAAGGCTAAGCTAAAATGAAATGTAATTTACTTGGCCTTTTGAGGAGCCAATCCCTCCCAACACACAAATGTGAATGTAATATGTAGATGCCTTTCATTCATAAATGGTCTGGACTTAAATAGAAATACAAATAATTGTAATAACTGAAATACATCCATGATCAAGCATGGCCGATGACCCAATTGAAAATAAACTGACTAGTTGGACCTAGTCAACCCCTAAGGAGCCTAACCCACTATGGACGCAATAACAGACACATAATGGAAATAAAAAAAAACCTTAACAATAAGTAAAAAGACCCACATACATATATAACTTATCTAACCCTAATCCTTCTTCAGACATAACCCTAATCCCTCTCCAGACATAACCCTAATCCCCCATCTTTTGTCTCCTGCAATCTCCACGGCGCACCTAACACTCATAGAGAAATGAAGAGAGAGACGTTTGCATGTTGGCTGCAAAGAAGGAAAAAACAGAAAATTGAAAAGAATCGTGGGAGAAAAGCGATGGGAGGAGATAAATACCACTTTGTTGGGAGAAATCAATTACGGATTTAGAATAACCAAATCAATCACTAAACAATTGAAATAATTTTCTCTCACTTTGTATCAGCTTGTTAGGAAGTAATTAAAAAGTGTATAATATAAACCAAAATCACACACATAGAGACTCAATTTTTACATGGAGAGCCTCTCCAGTGTTGGAAGAAAAACCACAGGACTATAGTCCACCCAAATATCTATTATTAATAAATAATGGGTATACAATTGTTTTCTCTAGATTGAACTAGAGGTATACAATCGATAATAATCTCAAGAAACACTTTATTGGCAACCAAATAGTGTGATTAGTAGAGACCTTACCAAAACATCTTACTTTTCACAACCCTCAATATTGAAAATGCTGCTCCAATGTTTTTCATAACCTTTCCTTCTTTATTACTTCGAATTAATTCTAAAATAAGTAAATGAGTCTTTGTCAAATATAAACTTAGGTTTTCAATTTTTAAAAAGTGAAGTATTAAAGATATAAAGAGATATCACAAAAGTAAACCCACAAATTGATATAATTTCATATGATACGTTAAATCTACTTTACAATAAATATAACTTTACACTTAACATACTATATCAAGTTACGTTAGTTTATAAATTTACTTTTATGATATCTTTTTATGATTAAAATTTTCGTTCGTGAATTTCCAATTTCTTGGTGTATATCGTTTTCTTAAATCACCAAAGGTTTCTGATCATTTAAAAAAAAAAATTTAAATGAAAGAGATGAAAACACAAAAGAAAGTATTTTTGAGAAATCATGTTAAAAAAGCTATGGGAGTCAAGCCAAGTCTAAATTCTATAACTAAGTTTTAAAAAATTCACAATTAGATGCATCCATAAATCTTTTGTTATAAAACAAAAGTAAGAGGGCCATGAGATATTGGTATGCCACGTGCTAATGTTTGTTTAGTTGTCATAACATATTGATAGTACGTACAAACCAATAAAAAACTGACGTGTGACATGAATACATCATGTGATAATTATTCACTATTTGTCAAATGAGAGATTGACGTAACTACTTGCCGGTTGGATTGAGAGTTAATCTCAACTCATTTTACAATTATTCATAAATTTTAATTTATAAATTTCATTATTATTTATAAATTATCTCAACTTATCTCATCTTTAAATCCAAATAGAATTATCACAGAATTTTTAAATTTTATGTGTCAATCTTATAAAAATTGAAGACCTAGATCTTAATTTATAAAAATATGAAAATTTATTTACTAAATTTGCAGTTAGTAAATACAAAAAACAAATTCCCACGCGACTTTCACAAATTACTATATAAAATACAATAATTCAACTTTTTTAAATTTTAAAATAATAATAATATTAAAAAGTAATATTTTATTTAACTTTCATCTTATCTCAAATAACTATCTAAATCTAACCTGATAATTCGTACATCAGTCAAACTACACAAAAGAAAAATATTTTAACTACAAAAGAATTATATAAAAAGAAATTTACAAACTGACGTGACTTGATGCAATATGTCAGATTGTAAAATTATTTCTTATTTAAAGTAAATCTAACGCTTCACATAAAAAATAAACAAATTTTTACACAACTTTCATAAATTTTCACACAAATATAATAAATAACTTAATTTTTTAAAATATTAAAATAATAATAATATTAAAAAATAATATTTTATTCAACTTTAACCTTCATTTTATACTACCGTTTAAACTGTTGTTAATCCTAACCTTAATCATAATTCATACATCAGTCGAACTAGAGTTCCGACCTGATCAATGCACATCACGTGGCTTTGCAATTGGGATCTCTTTCCTAATTTCATAACTACTCAAATTCCTCCACGTGGAACATTTCATTTTCTCTCTCCAGGTGGATCACTACTTTCCCAACTCTCCATGTTTGACCTTTTGTTAATGACCTTCCAAGTCCCACCACCCACTTGCAACCCTAGGTCCCCCACTCCATCGCATCTTTGCACAACTTTTTGGAAAAAGATTTCATGAATTTGAATCTTTTAAGTATACTTAAATTAAATCTAATAATGTTTATTATTATTCATAAAAATATTTTAAAAAATAAGTATTATATAATTAACTATACAAGTCAATTTCTCTTCTATTTAAGATTAGAATCTCGAGTCTAAATTTCTAAGAATATTCGAACAATTTTGCACTTATATACAAAACCCCTCACCTGTTTTATCAAAATATGTTTTCTATTGATTTAGTTAAATATCTGTTTATATGAATAATAAAAATACCCTTTATGTGAGAGACTTGTAAATGTAGGTATTACATTGACACAATAGTCCGTACACTAATTCTGTTTGAATTGAAAAGTAATCTCAATTCATCTCATTTTATTATTATAATATTTTTTAAATTTTTACATAAAATATAATAAACAATTCAACTTTTTCAAATCTCAAAATAATAATAATATTAAAAAAAATATTCTAATAATATTTTATTCAACTTTTAACTTTCATCTCAACTCATATCAGAATCTAAACAGGACCTAAATATTATTATTTAAAAAATAATATTAAATACAATTTTAATGCATATAAATGTCATACCTTTTTTTTTTAAAAGGATCTAATATAAAAAGTATGAATTTTTTTATAATGTAGATCTAAAATTACATAAATCATTTTCTCGTTGAATTTTGACAGTGGATTTAGGCTATTATTAATGCGAAAAAACAGAGAAAAACAAAAAGATCCACGTGACGACGTGGCTCTGCAGTTCGATCATGTCGAATTTCCTTCGTAGCCTGAAAATCTCCACGTGGCCTCACCTCCTCCCTATCTCCGCCAAAATATCCTCTCGCTTTTCGCACTTTTTCTCTCTCTTTCCACGTCACACGTTTTGCAATCCTGCCACACTACACCCCACTGCCACCGGCCTTCTGCTTCCCACCTAACCCGCGCAAGTTAGCCAAACCGCACTATCTTTGAATTATTAATTAAAAATAATACTTTTTTCTTTAATCCAATAAAATGTTGTCTTTAGTTAGATATCTAATTATATATATATTTATATATATAAAACAACAAAATCGTGTAATTCTTACTAAACATTCTATTTATAAAAATATGTATTGTATTCATTAAATTTAAAGTATTATGTTTATAAAATAATAAATTTTAAAAAAATAATATTTTGTTATGAATTATTATAATTTTTTTATTAATTTATTTTCTCACATATAAAAATATAAATGATTCACTCAAAAATATTAATTTAATTATTATTTTATATTTTAACTTTTAAGTAGAATCATATAATTTTGATGTGATATTTTATCTATAAAAATAGATATTCTACTCATTAAATTTAAAGTTTTATATTTACGAAGCGGTAATATTTTTAAAAATAATATTTCATTATAAACTATTAAAATTTTTAAATTTTATTTATTTTTTTACATATAAAAATATAAAATAATTAAAATTTCCATTTAAAAATATTATTATCTTCCTATAAACCGTTTTAAACTTTTCCAATATAAAATCCAAACTCTCTCTAAGATTATGTTTAGATGTTGAGATAAGATAAAAATTTTTAAAAATTTTATTAATAGTGTTAAGATAAAAATTTAAAATATTATTTTTTAATATTATTATTGTTTTGAAATTTGAAAAAGTTAAATTAAAATTTAAAAAAGTTAAATTATTTATTATATTTTATATAAAAATTTTAAAAAAATATAATAATAAGATGAGATGAGATAGAGATAGAAATAGAGATAGAGATGAGAAATAAACATAACCTAAATCTCTCTTCTGTACCTAATATACAACGTACACAAAAATTTGAGATTATAGGCTCGTAAATATAAAAGAAAAGCTGAGATGACAACTGACTAGTTTCGCTAAAACGCTGAAAAACAAAAGGGTAAGGGCCCGTAGCTTGTGCGTTTTGCTAACTTGCGCCACTCGCCGGTTGTCCACATCTCGCCGTCGTTCCCCGACGGCCCCGCCTCAGTATCGCTTCTCCACCGTCGATTGGCTGAAATCTTACTTTTCTAACGCTTTCTCTCTTTAGTTGTATATGTTATAGTGGCATAACTTACCGGCTATGGATAGAGGTAACGTGGGCCGCCGTATGCACGTCAGAAATTCTGAGAGCTTTCTTTGTTTGGTGTGAACGGCAGGTTCGTCGTTTTTCTATGGCGGAGGCTCTGATTGAAGCCCTTGAACCCGAAACCCTAGCCCATGGAAGTTCTTTAGAATTCAAATTTTGAAGCAACGAGAAAAAAAAAAAGAAAGAAGGAAATTTGAGAGCTCGTTTTTGGAGTGAAGGAGGCTGAATTTAGAGAGCTCACAGAGTAACCTGATTTGCAAAAAACAAAAAAGAAAAAGAACATGGAGTCTAAGGAGCTTAATTTGAGCAAAGACTTTGGAGGTGGGAATACTAGTAAGGGAGGTGATGGGTTTATAGATAGGAGCAAAGTGAGGATTTTGCTGTGCGATAACGACGCCAAGAGTTTGGAAGAGGTTCTGACACTTCTTCTGAAATGCTCTTATCAGGGTATATATTTTATTTATTTGTTTTTCTCTTCAGATTCTTTTTAATTATGCGGTTAAGTTTAGTTATGGGCATGATTAGTTTTATTTTCTAATTATTAGTTTGGAATTTGAGCTGTCTATTGGAAGTGTAAATTGTTTATTGGAAGTGTTAAATCTTATTGTCTGTTTGATTACTATATGAATGGATGTGGGTTTTGATATATTAAGGGCTGAGAAAAGTTGTGATAGTAGAAACCTTGGTGATGCGGGTTTGGAGATGGTTTAAGCTGTAATAATTTTCAACACATGGTTTGCTTTTTAAGAAGTTCATCTCTAAACTGTATGACTTTTGTTTTCAAGCTGTTCAACAGGAACTGGCTTTATGTTAAGCAAAACTCTGATAAACTTTTCTGCCTCTCGTCAGAATGCTTTGATCTCTTCCTGCTCTCTCTTTAGGTGTCCTAGAAGTATACGCTGTGTACTGTGATAATGCCTATGACTATTTTTCTTGGTTATTAACGTACTTATTAAGAACAAGTTTCCTGCCTCTTGTCGCATTTGTAGTATGGGATACTTCTGCTATCTAATAGTAGGGTTTCCTTCACCTTCTTATCTCACATTTTTTTACAATTTGAGGTAGGAAATCAGTGACAACTTTGGATTTCTTTGCTTTTCAGTGACTCCGGTGAGGTCAGCTAGACAGGTGATTGATGCACTGAATGCGGAGGGAGCTAATATAGATATCATACTTGCTGAACTTGATCTTCCATTGGCCAAAGGCATGAAGATGTTAAAGTACATTAATCGGGATAAAGAGTTGAGGCGCATTCCTGTGATCAGTAAGTTTGTATTGTTTTCATCACTTCCAAATTCCTTGATAATAAATCTCTATTCGGTTAATTATAGCCTGATCATTCTTTTGCTTTGATAAGTGATGTCGGCACAAGATGAGGTCTCTATAGTTGTCAAGTGCCTGAGGCTCGGAGCAGCAGACTATCTTGTAAAGCCTTTACGAACTAATGAGCTACTAAACTTGTGGACACACATGTGGAGAAGAAGGCACATGGTTTGTTTTACCTGACTTTGATATATCTATTTATATATATATACACCTATATGTAGGTATACATGTGTGTGTGTGTGTGTGTGTTACACACCTTTTCTTCCTGCAACCCCCATCTCTTTGTAGATACATGATATACATTCAATATTGTCGGTAATAAAAGCTGAAATTTACACAATGCAAATGTGCAAGGAAACAGGAGGGACCTTCTGTGGTACCAAATGATAGACTGTTAGCATCTTTATGTGAGGCTTTTATCTGTAGCTTATGGATTTTCTGGTATCAGAAGAAAGAATAGGTGCTTGCTTTCACATGTGTCAATTTTGGATCCATCTTCTTGTGTTACATATCACCAGTAAACAGTCTTGAGAGTTTCACTGAAAGCTGACTTATTCCTCCCAGCCTTTTTCTAACTTCTAAGCAGCTTATGAATCCCTAATCAATGTTGAAATGTCATTTATATGGTCATGTTTGCAGCTTGGACTGGCTGAGAAGAACATTTTGAACTGTGACTTTGATCTGGTAACATCAGACCCTAGTGATGCTAATACCAACAGTACGACTTTGTTCTCGGATGACACGGATGACAAGTCTTGCAAGAGCACCAACCCTGAAAAGGGAATGTCAACCCATCAAGAAGATGAGGTGAGTGTAATATAGGATTTGAATTTGTTTGCTCAAAATTATAATATTGTCTACGCATTATGAAATAATTGATTTGGGAGTTGTGAAGATTCTTGGCCCTAATAACCCTGGAACTATTGAAATTATGATTGATTGTTTTAATTTGAGATATACTTACAGGCTTAGTTATTCCTTTCAAAACCTGTTTTCTAAACATTGTGTTTTTTTGGGTTCTATTATTGGGCCTGGTATCTTTATTTTTAAGAAAGAACATTATTGGGCTTGATAAGGGCAATTGAACACAGTACATGGTAACTGTAAATCTCTCTGGAAGTTCTCTTTGCAGAAGTACATTATATTTCATAGAATTTTTGACCCATTAAGTAGAAAGAAAGTGATAGAAAAAAAAGTACAAGGAGTTCATGGGAATATTGCGAAGCATGTATGCCTACTCTAAGGGTATGTTTGCTTAAGAAAAATTTTGAGAATTTTTCTGAGATGTGTTGTTTATTGGGTTTTAGGAAAGGAGAGAAAATTGTGGATAATATTTTTTGAAAATAAGTTTGTATTGGAGAAATTCTCAGCTGTTCTATTTCTAATACCAGACTATTTGACAGAGAGAATATAAAACCTTCTAAACGTATGGATGCTGAATAGGTGGCTAGAGAACACATTATAGAATTCAAACAATCACCTCATGAACTAGTTATGGCTCAGCTTGTTCTCTTTCAAAAAATTATATTGAACCAGGCTCTGGAGGGTGAAATTGAACATTCTGACGTTTCAAGGAAAAAATAGAACTAGAAGGTAGGTTACAACTCATAGCTGCAAATAAACTGAAAAAGTATTCAGATGCAACTGACTTATGATCCGAAATTAGGTGAGAAGCTTAAATATTATCCAGAATAACAAATTATTCTCTTTGTTGTTCACAATCAACTACTGGTCATTGTGTTATTTCTATGTAATGTGCCATACTGTGCTTGTCAGGATGCAAAAATTTTACTTTTCTTTGTTAAAATCATTGTATTTGTTGGGGTGAACATATTAGCGGGATTGAAGAATCAGTAGAGAGTAAAGTTATAATATCAAGTCTGGTCTAGACATAGTATTTACTGAGCTATGGTCACATTTCATGCAGCATAAAAAGATTTCCCTAAGCTATATGTAATTCTGTACAATGACGGCAAATAAGCGATATTGACAATGACATCTGCTGTGCATATATTTTGTTTTCCTTTTACAGTCTGCTGCTGTAGAGCCTCCACATATGGATTTAGTGGGATATCGGCCTGATGTGCCTGGAATTAGTGACCGACGAACGGGTGAGCCTTTCCTCTAACATACGAATATCATGTGCTGGTGTCTTGTGAGCATGAAAAATTTGTCTCCTTTGTAACAATAAAAAATATCAATTGCTTTTGTGTAAGATATTTGAAACGGATCATTTAGGTCTCGTTTGTTTTCACAGATAAGAAGAGATGAGATGAGTTAAAATAAAAGTTGAAAGTCGAATAAAATATTGTTAGCATATATTTTTTAATATGATTTTTATTTTGGGATTTGAAAAAATTGAATTGTCTATTTTATTTTGTGTGGGAATTTGGAAAAGTTGTAATGATTAGATCAAATTAGATAAGATGAGATGACAATGGTTGTCAAAACAAACGAGGCCTTAGTATGAATATATAGGATCGCTCATATTTGTACATCAAATGACATTTGCTTGAGTCTTTGCCATTCATTTGGGGTGGTCGCCTTTTTCCTGTAGCTGATGCTGTCTATACTTTAGATTCTCTTTCTCTGGATCAAAACAATGAAGAAAAAAATTTCTTCATGCTATTGTTATTTTAGCTTCGCCTTATATAATATAGCAGTTTCATAAATATCAAAAGGTTAACCAAGTAATTTGCCTGCTGGATGATATCAGTGAAGCTCATAAGATGAATAACTCAAACCCCACTCTTGGTTTTTTTAATATTATTTTCAAGGCTTCTATATTGCTTTATGACCAGCATTATTATGAATGGTTGATGTAAAGTATGTCTTATATAAGATACCATTTATATGGCTTCACCACATGCCATGTAACGCCTCAATGGAAGGCTCAAACTACATGGCCTATACTCTAAAAGGACTAGTCAATAATATAATTGGAGTCCCATTAGAACATTATAAAGAGCATGAACTTCTCCTTCCCAAGCAACGTGGGATCCCATATACCACATATCCTTACACATCATATGGGGGTATCACATGCCATCTTGAATAATTCATGTCAACTGAGTGCGCCCATATTTCTTTTTTAGTACGAGTTTAATGTATCAGTACCATGGTAATGAGAAATTGGTTATTTAAAAGCAAAAGGATTTGACTTTATAGTGTGTCCTGCATTTTCATTGTTTCCACTTTTTTCCCCATTGGTTTTCCTCTTTTCTTTTAAATTCTTTGGTGGTGTCTTGCAGGACAATTTTCATCTGGCCCAAAGAAGAGTGAGCTGAAAATTGGCGAGTCTTCTGCCTTCTTTACTTACGTGAAATCAGGCATGGTCAAAAGTAACTCTCACGGCATTGTTAATGTTATTGACAATTCTGCTCAAAATTTGGGGACTAGAGAAAAATATGAAGAGTGCAGTCAAAGATTGATTAATGGTCCCCAAATACATGCAAATGGGGAGCCAGGGGAAAACTACTCCCAGGAAGATGATTTTCCATGCAGTAGTAGTGTTCCAGATTCTCTTTCAATGGAGAGATCTTGTACGCCACCTTCAACAATGGGACTCTCGCAGCAAAGGGATCTCAAGGATGAGAAACTCAATCAAGTTCTTTCACACCCAAGAAATGAGCATCAACTTGATGTTTTTGCCTTGCCTGCACAAGCTGCGTTTCCATATTGCCTTTCAGGAGTTGTAAATCAAGTTATGATGCCATCAACAGCACAACTGTATCAAAAGAATCTGTACGACCTTCATAATCATGCACCTAATTCTATGATATCTCAGTACCATCATCTTCCGCAATGCCCTCCTCACGTTAATGGAATGGCATCATACCCATATTACCCGGTTAACATTTGCTTACAACCTGGTCAAATGCCCACTTCTCATTCTTGGCCATCTGTTGGAAGTCCTTCAGCTGAAGTGAAATCAAATAAAGTGGATAGAAGAGAAGCAGCATTAATCAAGTTTAGGCAGAAAAGGAAGGAACGATGTTTTGATAAGAAGATTAGGTATGTTAATCGAAAACAACTTGCTGAAAGAAGGCCTCGAGTACGTGGACAGTTTGTGAGGAAGAGAAATGGTGTTAATGTGGATCTTAATGGGCAACCTACTTCTGCTGATTCTGATGAAGATGATGGCGAAGATGAGGAGAAGGATGCTTGAAAGGATTCCTCTAAAAATGCGTGCTTGAAAGCATGCTTCAGGACATCGATGTCGTTGCTGGTCATTGAGGATCATATTATTCCAGTTCCCTCAAAAGTTGTTTAATTTTCGAGAATTTTCCTGTACCTTTACCGTTCTGTAATGCGATGGACGGGAAGTGGTTCTTCTGTTTGGCCAAAAAAATGCATCCATCGAATAGACAAGGGATTAAAAACATTTGCTGGAGATATCAGGGAAGCAAAAAGCCCTTTTTTTCTTCCTCTGTCGAAAGGTATTTGAAACGATGAAGAAGATCAGAGATCTGAATGATCCTCCCGAGTCTTACAGATTTTCAATTTGCTTCCTTTCTGTATATGGTACGTTTCTGTTGTCTTATATTTCAACAAGGAATCCATTATCGTAGTGTTAGATGCTCTTTCCAAAAAGGCTGATTGTTCTAATCAAATGCTTGCAGGAAATCTCGGCATCAATTGTTTACATAATGATAATGCATAGTTTTTGTACTCTGCCATTCCATTGCTGTCACGTTTAGTAAACGCAGGCCCTTTCCTCCTGTGTTGTGCAATAGTTATGGTAGAGATTATAAAACTGATATATTAAAGTTGTTCTCTCTCTCTCTCTCTCTCTCTCTCTCTCTCTCTCTCTCTCTATCTAAAGACATTTTTTAAATGTGATAACGATAAGATTTTAAAAGAAGATTATTAAATGAAGGAAATGCCACTCCATCGACAGTGGCTACTGTAAAAAGCTATCGAATGATGTTTTTTTTTTGCTAATTGTTTTTTAATCGGTTTGTGATTTTTTTAAAATGTTTAAAAGGGTATAAAAAATATTTGAAAAAAAAAAATTTATACGGTTTAGTACAAAAATTCGGTGAGTCTTTTTTATTTATTTATTTTTATTGATACATGGAGGAGAGATTTGATCTTTGGTTCTTTTAGAACATATTTGTTGGCTTGGCCAAATGCATCATCAAACTTTAGTTAATATCACATGAATTTGTATTTGTCTATTTCATTTAAATTCAATCCTCACATTGAATTATCTATTTACTCTCTATATAATAATAAAATATTATTAATTTAATAATTTTTTATTTAATTTATTTGTCACATTTTATAGTTCTACCAATTAAATGTTAATAATAATTATATTCTAATTAGATGAATTTAATATTTATTACTTTTATTAAATATTAAATATTAATATTAATAATAATTACATTCTAATTAGATTAATATTAATATTTATCACATTTATTAAATATTAATATTAATAACAATTATATTATAATTTAGTTATCATTATAATTAACTTAATAATTAATATTCTAATTAATATTAACTAATTAATTTATATCACATTTTATATTTAATAATAGTAAATTGAACCAAATTTCTTAATTACAAAAAATACCTACATATTTTGTGAGAGGAGTGAGAAATGAATATTTCAATATTTGGCTAACCTACTGTTCACCTACAAATTTGGAGAATCACCGTAGTTGAAGTTTAAAATTTTATACCAATGTCTAATCCAATGTGGTGGTTTTTTGGCACATATTGGCTAAAGTTTAGCTATCATTGGACTTTGGCCAAACTAATGAGGATGCTCTTAGTGAGAAATTAAGGTGTTGCCAATTAATCCAAAAGATATTGGCAAAAATAAAAAATAAAAAATTGGTGAGTCTTGGTGGCCCTAATACTAAAGAAAAAAGAAGAAGGTAATTTTGTCTAAAGAATAAGTCTTCTTGCAGTCGACTGGGGAATCGCTGCGTAGTTGGTGCCCACGTGGACAAAATGCCCCGTTTTGAATGGACAACCCACGAATCCTCATTTTCCCCCATCTCTTTCTCCCCTTCGTTCTTCTTTCTCGTTCTTGACCCCTTCTCCTTCATCGCGAATGGGCACCAGACAAATGATTGACCGAGAAGCTAAAAGCTTGGTAAGCTCTCTCACTCAACTCTGAAAAGCAATGATTTATAATCTAGTAAGCTCTTTGATTTATGTGACCACTCTTAAAAGTTGCATAGCCCACATCTGATGATTCATTGTTTCATTTGTAGGCTTGAGTGTGCAGGATCTTTAAAGTAAATCAGTGCTGCCTGGTTTGGATTGTCACCTTACTATGTTTTAGTTTAATGAAGCATCCAATTTTTGCATGTTTTGATTGAAGCTAGCTACTATTAGATTGTTTTGTTTATATTCTTGAATATGGACTCACATTTTGGTAGTAAATATTAATAGAGTTTTGGTTGAGGTTAGCTCTTTTATTGTATTATTAATATGTGTAATTTACAAAAAATGCATTCCATATATGATCCATATTATCCTAACCTGGTTCAAATGATCCATATTATCCTAAATGATGCGTTGGCATTTAGGGCCATTAGCAATGAGTGATTTTGCTATTGATATGTTTAAGAAGAACAATAATTATGTTTTTCTGCTGTTTAGATTATTGTATTGTTTTTTATTAGAATGGCATCATTATCATTAATGTCTTCTTTATATTTTGTTAAATGTACTTTGAGTCAACCAGTGTGCTTCTGTGAGGTTGAAGCTATATTGAGATACTTAAATACTGCAAGAAATTTTGGACGTGCCTTCTTAGGATGTCCAAAGTATAAAACAGAGGTAATTATAACATTTGTTAAACGTTTAATCTATGTGTTGATAGTCCTACTCAATAGTATGTACATATAACATTTTCATTTAAAATGAACAGTGATTACCATACTGCAAGTATTTCTAGTGGGCAGACAGTCAAGACTTAGAGCAAGAACTTCTGAAAAGAAAAAATGAATTGTTAAGGAAGGAGGAATACCTCGATAATATACTCGAATATATCGAAAAGAGGGAGATTCAGCTCTGAAAGAGAGCATATGAGATTGAGGAGAGAGAGATGGTGCTATCCAATAGAAACGATGAGATTGTTAAGGAGTGGGTTCTTCTTCAACAACAAGCTGAAATAAAGCGTTCCCGCACACTACTTTGGATGTATTGGGATTTTGTCATTATTGTTTCATATTACTTGGTAGTATCTAAGTGATGTCGGATTGTCTCACAAGTTACTTGATGATATTAGGTTATTTCATACATTGCAGGTTAATAGTCTAAGTTAGTCAGAAATGTTGCTATGTGATAGTCTGAGCTTTTGGGTTGTGATGGTGGATGTACTAAATATCATCCTATGAAGTATGAGGTATAATGTGTTGTAATAGTTTTAGTTTTCAAATCTGCAACTAGGTTAATGTACTAAATACTTTGGCTAGTTATTTGGTGAATGTGTAACTAGGTTGCTTCTAACCCAAAATTTGCCCAAAAATTTTTGGAATACCCAATCTATGAAAATCTCTGCAGTAAAACTTGCATGCTATTTTTGTTAACATTTTTTGAACAAAGGTTTCTCATAGGTAAGGTAGAAAATTCTCTATTAATTTTAAATCCAGATTGCATATGCAAATTGCATTCAACATATTACAAAGACTAGCTAATGCAGCAAAGACTAAGATATTCGTCTTACTAATTAAACAAATTCTTCTAAATAATACAATGGTTGTCAATATATATGCTGAGCTTTGAGTGCAACTATACCAACCATACACCCCCTCGAGGCAGCATACTGCATAATACAAATGAGAATCAATTTATATTCTAATCTCCAAGTTCTAATACATTATATTGAAATCTGTAATTTGCGAATTATATATCACAAAGTTCCAACAACACTTGCCAACTTTAAAGTTCCAATTACAACGGGCACAAATTTCTTCTTGGATTACCTGAACCTGCATAATACCTTCATTGAAGTCCTCATGGTTCCCCTGAAATTGAATAATATCATGACTCTAACTAATACCTATTAAGTTAAATAAATCATAAATTAAAAAAACTTCATGGTGTAGCAGGTTCAGAAATCATTCCCCCCACCCCCTCACAAAACCAACCAACCCTCTTTAAAAAATAGGTAAAGTAATCTCAATGGCCTTTCCCGTCCACACTCTCTGTTTGTGATCCATTCAACCCAAGTTGTATCTGTAATTAATATTCAATTAACAAGTTATGTCATGTGTATATTGTTGTTCGTATGTAAATAATAAAAAACCTACTCCAGTATGAAAAAAATCATTACACTTTCTTGAGTCCCAATGACTGCGTTCCAGAGCTACGTTCCACTAATGTCAAAAGCTGAGCTGTTTGGAACAGTCTGGTGATAAATAACAAAAATCAGCCAAATATAGGTCTAATGTTCACAATGTCTAACAGTTACTTCTTTCATAGCCAAGCAGCAATTCAAATATAAGTATATAACAATTAATATACCTGCATGTGTCCAACATTGGCCATATCTATCTCTGATTGGTCAAATAAATTCCTGCACGTGTCCTGGACTGGTGTATCTCTTCCATCTTGCTAATAATCAAGTAACAAGTAACAAAACCCATTTGTAATATTTGCATTAATAAAATATAAATAAACATGTATGCTTTTAATATTATGAGTAACAATTATTAAAAATGTGCACCTATTTACGTTTCTCCTTTACTGGTGTTTTCTTCTTCTTCCCTTTAACCTTCAGCATGTCTTTCTTCATCTTGAATGCTCTCCTCAGAGATAGGGATTCGCCTTTCCCTCTTACAACAAGTAGACTGAGTACTTGCTGAACTACCCACTGTAGTTGTGTCCAATGTCGTACAACCTACATTAGAATCCGTTCGGGTCATAGATGGGGGTTATTGGTTGTCACGATATAAGTTAATCACTGAATATAACTTTTTAGCTACATCCTCATTGTGCTCATTGGAACCTGCGGCATAAGTTATCATCTGATAACAGATATTCAATAGACGTGAATATCTGTTAGCATCTGGCCTGTGATC
The DNA here is from genome assembly GCA_003123785.1 of Pterocarya stenoptera. Classification (NCBI taxonomy): domain Eukaryota; kingdom Viridiplantae; phylum Streptophyta; class Magnoliopsida; order Fagales; family Juglandaceae; genus Pterocarya; species Pterocarya stenoptera. Next base: position 70,829 of record QEOT01002350.1, on the reverse strand, counting down.
CCCTATGTCATAGCTACTGTGGATTAAAGTGTATCTTCTTTTGATGTCCTTCCTCCATTGATCTAAAATGTACCTATCTAACAATGATTTTATTTGGTTAGATTTGTGACCAAAATATGCCTACACAGTATCCTCATCATCTGAATTAACCCACATGAATACTTTGCATCGCAGTCTTCCTCATTAAAGTCCACAGAATATGTAACCAGTTTAGTGAACTCTTCAACATGAACTTCATCATCTACTAGATAGGTTTTTATTACAGCATCCCTTTTAAGTAGAGCTGGATCTATATCGAGCACACCCATGACTTGCTGCTGAACTTATTTAAATTTAGCGTTTATGTACAACTCTTGAAATCTTTTTTTCAATTGGAGATCTAGATATACAGGAAATTGTGACGTTAAATGAGTGGAAGTCCGCGCTATTTTCATTCTCAATTTTCTTTCTTAAGGCGCTATCAAACTAGTCGACAAACTCTTTCAAGTTTATCTTCACATGAACATAGCCGTAAAAAAAAAAAAAGTATTCATGCTGTTGCTTCACTGGGTTGTACTCATTCCAGCCCAAAAGAACTCTTTTATGAATACCGGTACCCAATACCATGCTCAGCATATAAATTTTGCAACAGACATTTTCATGCGAGTTGTACATGTTAATTAACCCTTCCCAACAACTCTTAAACGCTTCAATACTTTGGGTGTCATACACATATTTCATCAATTGATTTTTTAGCTTACTTTTGTAGATATCATGGGAGTCAAGCTTCTCGGGGACTTTTTTTAGTATATGCCACAGGCAAAATCTATGTCAGCTTTTTCGGAAAGACAATTGCAATTGCATTTTTCATTGCTTTGTCTTGATTTGTGATAATAGCTTTCGGAACTATACCATCCAAACACTGCAACCAGGTCTGGAATAACCCTGTAAAGGTCTCTCGTATCCTCATTGAAAATCAACCCTGCTCTCAAAAGAATTGACTGTTCATGATGGTTTATACCAACAAAGGGTGCAAAAGGCATTTCATATCTATTCGTTAGGTATGTGGTGTTGAATGTTATCAAATTACCAAAATATTGATAGGCTGTCCTACTACGTGAGTTTGTCTAAAAGACATTCTTTAATCTCCCTTCATCATCTAAATTCATCAATGCAAAAAACCTGCCATTCTTAAACTACATCCTACAAAATACTCTCGACTGCTTCAGCACCACATTTCTCAAGTTGTAGATGTCGTGCCTTGTCAATGTAATTGTGACAATCATTTTAAAAAAATGGAGGTTCTCGAATCCACCCATGCCAACTATAAGATCCGAAACTCTTATTCATTCGGATGCCAGTTAAGTTGTTTATATCTAGGAATCTTTTTAAAGATTCACTCACTTCTTTATTACATTGAAAGAATTGAGATTTCTGTGGACTGAGGCCATGATTATGGGTATTATGAACTATTGTCAACTGTAACATTCCCTCAACTTTTAAGGCATTTATCTTTGTCTTACAGTCTGTCTTTTCTGTCGGATGTGGTTTGGAGACATTCAATGTTATTCCAAACCTTCCCACCACGAGCAACCCCAAGAGTGACATATCTGACACTTATCCTCTCCCCTCTCACTCTTTTGTGTCATTATCACAAACCTGTATTTCTTAACATATTGCTTATAATAACTTATTAATTTTTCAAAAGAATTAAACTACATTCCCGACTTTGGTTCCTCAATCATATCATCATTATCCATTTGCACTATCTGAGGTGTCATGACACTGCCATCATCGGTTTCCCTAGAATCTGGTAGATTCTCTTTAGTTTCTTGAACAACTCTGGAGGAGGTATATGGTGCTTCAGTTTCCTTATAATGGGGTGTATCCTCTTTACTAACTCTTGTGCTTGTAACAGGAGCTCTCATCCCATATTGAAATAAGTAACCAACATTCTGCTTAAAGTACAAAAAATCTACAATTAAACTTCAAAATAGTTTCATTACTAAATCCAAAAACAGAAAGCGCTTCTAATTTGCATTGGGTAATGGAAGTACAAAAAATGCAAACTTATAAAAAAAAAAAAGGGACAGAGTTGCATCACTTGAATGTTGCTTGGATATATTGGTTGCTATTTGGATATGCCAGAAAAGTTGGTGACCACACAGGCACTGGTCTATAATAACCGTGCATGTAATTTATGAAATTTGGACAAGTTATTGGTATGTCTTAACAACAAGACAATAATGACAATTAGCATACACGAGGTTGATATATTCTAAAAATAAACATCAACTCAATATATTCCAACAAATTTTTTAAGTAATAAAACATATCGGGGTTGGTGGATTTGAGCTAGATGGTGTTAGAAGAGATGAGTGTTCTTCCCATTTTCCCATGTTGACAATCCCAAGAAGAACTATATATACAAAAAATACAACAACCAATTGAATGAGTTATCCAAACGATTTTGTATTTGGTAAAGATAATTCCCAAAATGATCACTAATGCCATATTTCAGTCTACCTATATATAACAAAATTAGGAATTTAATTACAAAATTAACAAGCAAAACAAAAAGATTAGTTCATAAAGAAGAACACTGATAAAATATTTTCATGAAAAAAAGCAACGAGAAAAGCAAACTTTATTTGTTGTATGCTTCTAGTAGATATGTGAATTAACCCATCTCAAAATCAGTTCTTCTTACTGGCTTGAATTGTATGTACTACTTTTGTGCTCATCATCTAATTTATCATTTATGCAAAATATTACTTTTTAGCTAATTTTTAGATTCTTGAAATGAGATTCATGTACATAGTGCCCTGCATCGGCCACATCAAGGTTTCTGTAACCATTGAATCGAACTCGTATTCACGAACCTAATGAAGTGATCTAAGAAGAAAATAATGACATAAAACTCACATCAAGGTTTCCATGCTTATAGTAACCAACTGCAAGAATACCACTGTAAATAAAACATATTTCAAGCAAATCAAAAACTCACAATGATGCATATTTCAAGCAAAATTACATTTCTAATTTTTTAATTAATTTTGATCATCATCCTTTTAAATAATGACTGCCCAAACTCTCAGCAAAACTCAAATCGATTATATTCACAGATCTACCAACGTACCAACATTAATAAACTAATCCAAACATCAGATGTAAAGGAAATTTTTACCCAACAGAGAGAGAGGAAGTGCAGTAGATTGATTATGCATAGATATATTCCTTGGTTTTTTGTGGCTTCAATGTGCAACAACCCACCGTCGACAAGCTCCACAAAGTTGGCTCACTGGTACCAAGACGATTCTTGTCTCACTAGTACAAAGACGAAGAGATGAATATCTGCTAAAGTTGGTACGAAGACAGTGGAAGCTCAGCCTGGTACAACGGCAAAGAGAAGCTCAGCCTGGTGCGATGGTGAAGAGAAGCTCAGTCTGGTACAATGGCGAAGAGTAGCTCAAGTGTAACACCCCCTTCCCGTAGGCTAGGTGTGTCATGTATTTTTCATGAAAATAAACCCGGCAAGAGATTCTATAATTTCATAATTGAAAAATAAACTGAAATTTATTATGAAATAAGAGGTCTAATAAAATTGTCTTCCAAAAACATTAGATGAACAAACTGAATAAATTCATGTCATAAAAGACATGTTTATTTTAGAAAGTCTGAACTAAAAAAAATAAAATGCTCCTTCTACTCCTGGCCTGCCTACTCGTAATCATCATCTTTATCTGGGTAGTTAAAAACATGAAAATAAACTAAAATGAATTGATGACTCAGTAAGAAATCTATCACAACGTAAATATACTAAACATAAGGTTTTTATAAAATTTTTCATATTGAACTTAAGATTTATGACTGTTCATGCTAATGCTTATGTTATGTATGACTGATTTATCTAACTTATCTGACTGGCCAACACACTTAACCCTGTGTGCAAAGTTGTGCACCAGCCCCATATTCCGCTGCAGCAAAGGGAACCGCTGATAGTATTCTAGCATACTATGGTGGACCACGACTGAGTTCGTGGCTTGCACACCATCCTGAACTGAACTGCATTGGTACCATGCATCTGAATGGCCATCTTATTAACTGATCTGAACTTATCTTACACTTGAATTTAAGATGGTTTACATGTCTTATACACATGAGATGCATGACATATTACATACATAATCATAATTTCTGAATTTAAACGTGATGCGAAATGACATGATCATATGCTATGCTGGATGACATGCTTGCACATGACATGAGCGGTTCATAAATAATGGTTGTCAATGAAGTAGCTTGAATAATACATACATATAGGCTAACGTTGATGATCCTAATTTATGATCAAATTACTTACCTCGCTGCGTTTCTTCTTGAATAATACTTTGTAACTCGAGACCTATATACAATAAATAACTATCACTAAATTGTTTGGAAATAAATAAATACTAATATCTTACTTAATTAAATTTGGAATTCTAAAAGATAGTCAAACAAATATTTTGTTTAACACTAAAGTAAATAATTTCTAGTATTTAAATTACTTAAAAATACTAATTTATAATTTAGTGGAAATACTCGAGCTATTTTAAAATAATTCATAAAAACTTAAATTCTTAAACTAAGTTTCATTTCTTAACATAATTATTAAATCTTATAAGAAACTTAATAAATTCCATTAAATTCTTAACTTAGTAATTTTATTAAAATCCTACTAAATTGACAAAGGAAATATTAACTAAAATTTAGACTTAAAAGCATACTTTAAAATATATTTACAATTCTTTAAACACTTTCTTATAAAATAAGTCTATGACTAATATGTTTATTTAAATAAAATTCATCTTTAGAAATATCGAGTCCAACATCAGAGTGCAGCTCATAAAATTACTAAACTTTAGGATACAATTATCACAAAGGTAGAGCCCACATAATAACATAACTCAAGCCCATTTCACAAAATTTTTCGTCAACTTAAAACATATGTTTAAAACTTTAAGGGCTGAAATGGGAATTGCACCTAATCAAGACTTCTAGAGATTTCATTGAATGGCAGTTTTGTAAGTTCAATGAAAACAAACGTGCAAAGCTTTAATGAAAAGCAAATATCTGATAACGCAGAAATGAGAATTTTTGTTGAAGAAGAGAAGTATCACGCGACAGGGAGAAACCAACTCACCATGAGAGGAAAATTGATGCGACAGATCTGTGAATATTATCGACAGTGAAGCTGAAAAAAAGGGGCTTTGAATAACGTGGAGTTCATAAAGAAAAAGGAATTAGTCTTCATAATACTAAATGAAAATCAAAAGAATATAAAGAGAGATTCTGCGATAGTGGCTCACTGAGGGAGGGTTGAGGTGATGGCGGCGTTGGTGGCTGGGAGTGACCGGCGACGCAACTGGGGGTGTTCCTATGGTGGTGTGGCACCGAATGAGAGAAAAAGAGAGAGTTAGATAGGAGAACTACTAGACCGAAACACAAGAGAGAGAGAGAAAAAAGGCTGGTGGCGGCCGATGCCTTATCGGAAAAAAAATGAGTGGCTCGACGGGGGCTGCATGTTGGCAGCTTCTGTGTCGTCCGAGAGGGGTTCGGCGCCTCTAGACGTGGCTATCGAGGAGAAGGGCGACGACACTGACTCGGGCAGAACCTACTGCTTAAACGAAAATGTTGATACTCGGGATATTTCATAAACAGAGGATTCTCGCGGTTCACAAGATTCTCCTCTCATGTACGGGTAAGCACATCTTATAATGGTAGAATGATAGAGAAAAAAAAAAAGAAAAAAGAGAAACCCTAGAAGAGTAGAAACGTGCACGTGCAAGAGAGTGGAGATGTGCATGTGTAGAAAGATACTTGGCAATAGAGTTGGATTTTCCACTAGGATGTTAGCGAAAAATCACTGAGAAACATACGGGCTTAAGGTTAGGGTTTCAAATTTGAAATAAAGAAACTTACGGGTTTTGGAGATTTTAAGTGAGTAAACAGAGGCTAACATCGATATGAGGTTTAACAGGCTAGAGGGAAAAATAAAACTTTAATTTTCAAACAAAACTCCAGTAAATTTAATCTGATACACTTTAGAAATCCTTATTAAAACAAAACTCTAACAAATCTTAAATAACAACTATAATAGAAAATCTAAAGATAAAGTAAATATAAATTTTGATAAAACTATAATCATAATAATATAAACTCTAAAATAAAAAGTTTACTAGGAAAATTACTTATATATCCTAAAACCAAAACTGGTATGTTACATCAAGCTCCACCCACGAGGACACCAATGAAGACAAAGAGAGCTCTGCATATTTCTTTTCTTGTTTTCTATTTCTATTTTCGTCTATATTTTTTTTAAATAAATCGATTGATTCCACCACAGTTACGCACGATGTCTATGCGTAGAAGAACTGTTGTCTAAAATCCATTTTTGTGTCGACCTATTTTAATCTAGCTTTGTCAAGGAATACGTGAAATTAGAAGGACGATTGATCATGCATTACGGCGGAGGAAGAAAACGCGATTGAGAGAAGGATGATACCATACGATTGATCCCCTCAAACCAACACCAAGACTATTTTCTTCACCTTCTTCTACTTCTTCCTGCCTACTTCTCTAAAATTCTCTTTGAAAAATCATGTTTTGGAGAAGATGCTCCGCAGAAACATACGGCTGAGGAGAGAGTATTTGTACAGAAAGAGCTTAGAAGGCAAAGAACGTCTCCTCTATGAGAAAAAGTGAAAGATCAAAGAAGCCCTAAAAGGTTCAGTTACACTTTTCCCATTCTTACTATTGAATACATACGCTCGTTTAGGTGTAATTTGTTTTTTTATCTTTTAATGCTCACGAGGGATTTTTTATTCCGCAGAGGGTTAGCCAATTCCCATAGAGCTACGAAACGAGGAGGCGGAGCTTCGACACCAAATAGACCTTGAGGACGAAAACATAGCTGGTATGGTATTTATTTTTTTAAATCTTTTTATTTCGTGGTTTGCAGACAGAAAGTTACAACATGTAAGTTGAATTTTATGGTGGAATTTTTTTGAAAAGTTTGGCTTTTTGTTACGGGTTGAATGGATGGCGGCTAGGGCAATGGAAGACAGCAGAAGATAGATAAAGATGGGAGGTGTTTAGGGCAAAATACGATATTATTGTCAGATGGACTTATGTGATGATGGGCTTTATGGGAGAAGTGTTGTAATTGTCTTGAGCTGTTGTAATGGTTCTAGGCTACAAGACCCATAATTGTAATAAAGGCTTAGGCTTATAGTGCTTACAGAATAAGTCTGGATAAAGTGTATAAATAAGGGATGATCAACATACTATTGGCTCATTGAACTAATGACACGTGGACAAATTTATCCAAAAACATAAATCCGTTGAACTGTTGTACAGTTATTAGTGGGTGTCATTCTTGATTGGTGAATAAACACCAAAATGGTGATTTCAAGTGGATTTCTTTATTTCCTTCTGCATTGGAGTCTTAATTCTAACTTAGATATGGTTGTTTCCCTTCTTTTTTATGGGTAAAATAAAATTGTTTATCTACTTTATTAGGTGATACTTGAACATTTGATTGATTTAAAGTTGTGAAATTTAATTTATTTAGAATTATATTTTTTGTTGGTTTTCTCCCTTCTAACACATGCCCGAATTTTCACTTTTGCCTATGATTGGCACCTGTGAAATTTAAGTCCCGAGGACACACATTGATGATGAGTATGCGAATGCAGCGGAAAGAGATCCTAAAATTTTGATTACTACATCCCGTAATCCAAGTGCTCCGCTTACACAGTTTTTAAAGGTTAGTGTAGTTTTTTATTTGCCTGTGTTTCTCAATTCATCTATTCTGGGCTATACTTACGTTTACATACATCGGTATTCTACAAGTAGTTTAGTTTTGTTCACTGACTAGAACTCATTGTCATGTTCTGGTAGGAATTGAAGTTCGTCTTTCCTAATGCACAACGAATGAATTGTGGTGGTCAGGTTAGTGAATGACTTTTCTTTGTACACTATCTTATTTGCAATTTTTAATATCCCAAATTTAGTGTATAAGAGGGTGATAAATGAAATCCCACATTGCTTGTGAGGCATAAGATATTTTGGTTTGTAATGAGTCTAATGTGCTCCAATTGTAATATTGTTTAGTTATTCTAGAATATAAGCCTGTATGTGGCTTAGCTTACTTTGGATAGTTATAAAAGGTATCAGAGCCAGAGATGTGGGACTTGACTCATGACATTTTAAATAGAATTGCCTGACCTTGCGTCATGGATTTTATAGGGGAGATTGTGATACGCTGAATTTAGTTCAAGAGGGTGGTGAATGAGGTCCTACATTGTCTAGGAGGGGGAAGTTTCTATGGTTTATAATGATTCCAAGGGTTCTAATTGTAATACTAAATTCAGGGTATCACAATCTCCCTTATAAAATCCATGACGCAAGGTTAGGCAATTCCATTTAAAATGCCATGAGTCAAGTCCCACATCTCTGGCTCTGATACCTTTTATAACTATCCAAAGTAAGCTAAACCACATACTTCAGAATAACTAAACAATATTACAATTAGAGCACATTGAACTCATTACAAACCAAAATAACTTATGCCTCACAAGCAATGTGTGATTTCATTTATCACCCTCTTATACACTAAAGTTGGGATATTAAAAATTGCAAATAAGACAGTGTACAAAGAAAAGCCATTCACTAACTTGACCACCACGATTCATTCGTTGTACATTAGGAAAGACGAACTTCAATTCCTACCAGAACACGACAATGAGTTCCAGCCAGTGAACAAAACTAAACTACTTGCAGAATACTGATGTATGTAAACGTAAGTATAGCCCAGAGTAGATGAATTGAGAAACATAGGTAAATAAAAAACCGCACTAACCTTTACAAACTATGTAAGCGGAGCACTTTACGGGATGTAGTAATCAAAATTTTAGGATCTCTTTCTGCTGCATTCGCATGCTCATCATCAATGTGTGTCCTCGGGACTGAAATTTCA
>QEOT01002350.1:33162-55543 GCA_003123785.1 Pterocarya stenoptera | reverse complement strand
CTTGCCCTTCTTGGCCCAGCCCATCCTATAAAAAATTTTAATACTGTACCGTATTGGTCGGTACAATCGGTATTTGCCGTACTGGCCATTGGGCCGATATAGAACTTTGCTTATTTCTTACTGCCCAAAATATCAGGTGTACCATCTGTGACTTTGCCGTCCTCTTCATCGACTTTACGAGCAGATGATTTCCGTTTACAATTTTCCACTCCTTTTATTTTTGATATATATTTCCACTCATTTTATTGATGCATAAATTATTCTTTATATTTTTTCCACATGATAAAAAAGTTTACATTAGCATTCTTAAATCGATAATTGAGTGGTGATAATTTAGGTTTATGGTTGAGTTCATTAACTATTGAATTATGGATATGTAACTATATGGTTTAGTACTTACTCAATTTATTTAATTAAAACTAGTTAAAGTCCTCAACTTGCTTCAATGTGTTTTGAATGTGTTTAACATTGATTCAATCTATCCAAATTATTATTTTGATCCAATCAAAACGATTTCAAATCTTACAAGCATAGATTATATCAAGTATGCATATCATAAATCCGTAGATTCATGAAAAAATTATTATCAACAACCATAATTTACAAATATCCCTTGACTTTTCATTGCATCTATAATTAAAATTAGATTAAACATCGATAAAAGTTTTATAAATAAACAAAAATAAGAAGAAAAAAAATTTTAATTTTTATGGTTACATTAGAAAAAAACATAACTTTAACATATGCTGGTATTGAACTTTGGGATCACCTACATAGAACTTGAAACTTTTATAAGCAAAATCTGTGATAAAAATATATATATATATCCCTATTCAAGAATTGAACGTGTTAATTTTAATTTTACTTACTTATAAGTGTTAATTTATTTTATTTTATTTTAGTAGTTAAAAATGTCTAGTTGTCAATCAACCGGTGGTATGACTTCAACTCTAATACTTGCTCCTGTAAGATCAGAAGATCCAGCATGGGCCCATGCATATGTAATGCTAGGGGCAAGAAATAATACTGAATGTTTATATTGTAATAAAGTAATTAGAGGTGGTGGAACCACTCGATTGAAGCATCATCTAGCTGGGATTACAGGTGATGTAGAAGCATGTAAAAATGTCTTTGAAGATGTAAAATGACAAATGAAGGAGTTGCTTGATGAAATGAAAAAAAAAAAAAAGAGAAGAAAAGAAAAATAAGGTCAGAGATTGGAGGCGATATAGATTTAACATCTGATGATATTGATGATGATAGTAATAGTATGGAGGGACAGTCTCAGATTTCAAAAGGTAACGGGAAGTTAAAAGAATCTGAAACTGGAAAGTCAATGGGGGGATTGAATAGATTTTTTGCTCCAAGAACAACTCCTGAGGCCCAACCTTCAATTAAGAGTTCTATGTGTTTAAATGGGATGATTGTAAAAGCAAATATGTCTGTAGCACGCTGGTGGTATGATGCTAATCTACCTTTCAATACAACTCAATCTAAATTTTATCAACCAACTATCGATGCCATGACTGCCATCGGACCAAGATTCAAGGGTCATTCTTTATATGATTTGAAAGGAAATTTGTTAAAGATGGCTGTGGATGAGGTTCAAGATTATTTGCAACAAATTAAGAAGGTTTGAAATGAGACCGGTTGTTCACTAATGGCAGATGGTTGGACAAACTAGAAGCAGCAATCAATAATCAACTTCCTAATTTATTGTCTGAAGGGTACAATGTTCTTAAAGTCTGTTGAAACATCTGGTCTTTGAAAAGATGCTGAAACATTATTTAATATCTTTGATGAGGTTGTTCAAGAAATTGAAGCTGAGAATCTTATGCAGTTCATAACGGACAATGATGCAAGTTATAAAGCTGCAAGAAAAAAGTTACAGCAGAAGTATGGCTCTTTCTACTAGTCTCCATGTGCAGCTCATTGTATAGACTTAATGTTGGAGAATTTTTCTGATCCAAAATATTTTCCTCTTATTGATGATATTATAAAAAAGACAAAAAAGACAACAAAATTTATCTATAATCATAGTTGGGTTTTAGTATTGATGAGAAAATACTTTACTAAATGTTATGATTTGTATCATCCTGCAATAAGAAGGTTTGCGACAAATGTTTTAAGTATCTAATGCTTACTCTTGTTTAAGAAAGAACTTAGACAAATGTTTATTTGTGATAAATGGATTGCATCAAGTCATTCTAAAAGTAACGTAGGGAATGAGATAGCTGGGATTGTTGTAGAAGATAAAGAATTTTGGGTTCAATGTCAATTTATTGTTAAATTAATGAGCTTTTGGTTCATGTTTTACGACTTGTTGAAGGGGATGAGAAGCTTGCAATGGGATACTTGTATGATGCATCGTAAAGAGCCAAGGAAAACATAAAAGTAAGATGCAATAACAAGGTTAGTGTATTCAGTCCATTCACCAAGATTATTGATTATATATGGGATAAGCAGCTTCACAGTCCATTACATGCGGCGGGTTGTTTTCTTAACCCTGGAATTTACTATAGCCCCAACTTTAAAAGTAAAAATGATGTTGTTAGAGGCTTCAACATCTGTGTTATGAAGATGGAACTTGATCCCGATAATCAAGACAAGATCATTGTAGAACTTGACTTGTATAAGAATGCAATAGGTAAGTTTGGACATTCTTTAGTAATCCGCCAGCGTGATAAGATTAATCCAAGTATAATTATTTATCAATATCATTTATTAAATAATGTAACTTTATACTTTAAATTTTATCTTATTTTATTTTTACTTACATTTAATTAATAATTTATAATTGCATTATTGTTATAATTGCATGGTGGACCCAATTTGGTTGCAAGATTCCAACGGTTCAAAGGTTTCTTGTTCGAGTACTAAGTTAATATTGTAGTACAACTGGATGTGAGAGAAATTGGAGCACATTTGATTTTATTCATTCGAAGAAGAGAAATAGATTAGTGCATAAATGTTTGAATGACTTAGTATTTGTTTGCTATAACTTGAAGCTACGAGAGAGGTAAATTTTTTTAATACTAATATTTTTTATTGTTGAAATATACATAACATTTTCATTTACGTTTGATTTTATTTTGATAGGAGCATAAAAAAGGGAAGAGATGCTTTAAATCCAATCAATCTTGAAAACATTGACTTGATGGAAGAATGGGTGGGTAAAGAATCTGAGCTTCTTGATGGAGAAGATTTGGATTGGGCAAGTATTGAGGAGCCATTAGCCTCACTAAATGAGGAAGAGGATGATAATGTTAGTGTTGATGTTGATGATGGTGGTGACGTTGATGAAAATATTTTGATTAACATGACAAATCTTGATCCTTATTGTCTTTTTTATGAGGATGAGTGATTTTTTATGGCAGTGGTGACGTTAATGATTTTATCATGGATTCATGATAATATTGATATTTATGTTAGTTGTAACTTAAAACTTAAGACTTGTATTCAGAAGTATTGAGTTTATAACTTATTTTGTAGTTATTTTGGAAGACAGTTAATATTTGTATACATATAATTTATCCAGGTATAAACTATTCCGAAACGAAACGGTACCGACACCGAAACAGTATTGGTATCGAAATGTTATCCTGAAATGGAACCGGTACCGAAATATTTCATTCTATTGTCTTGACTGATATGGCTTCCAGTACGGTATTCAAAACTTTGCATCATATCCCTTCTTTGGACTCCTCTCAAGTCTCAACTGTTATAGTTGAGTAAAGATGCAATATATGAATGTTTTTATAATTTGTTGAGGAGAGAAGAGTCCTTGTGATGGTGCTATACTAGAGTTTTCTCTTTGTTCTAGTGGTATTTTCTTTGTTTCCTTTTTGTTGGTATTTTTTTGTTCCCAAGGATATGACAAAAGCGTCAACGAATCTTGATAGAAAAACCAAGAAAAAATGGACAAAAGAATATATTTAGGATTTGGGTAAATCTCATGGAACTGATTGGAAGAGATAGCAAAAAGATACAAATTCAGAGTACGGACTTTACAATTTCCCTTTCTTGAAACTCTCCTCCTCATGGCTTGAATTTAACAAAATCTAGCAACCATATTCGTATCCAAGTTAGCCTTGAATCCAACAGGTAGACAATCTAAGATCTAAACTCTTTGAGATTCACCTCTCAAACTCTTGAAAAAGTCCAAATTCTTTACAAGGAAATATTCCTTGAAGGTCGTTACAAGAGATTTTTTTTTTTTTTTTTTTTAATGAAAGAGGACAAGGCCTCAATTTTATTTATAAAACCTCACTTATGATAGAGGAAAACCTTGATAACAAACTAGCATCTAGACTATACAAAAACCTGGCTACAACCCAAAGTAAAGATAAATTAGAGAAAATAAAACGTGTATATTCATCCCTATCATTTACACCGTAGCACAGGCAAATCAGCTCTCTCAATTCAGAACGTTCAGACAGTGAGTTGAGTTGAGATAAGATGAGATGAGAGTTGAAAGTTGAATAGTTGAATAAAATATTATTAAAATTTAATTTTTTAATATTATTTTTATTTTGAGATTTGAAAATGTTGAATTATTTATTATATTTTGTTTAAAAGTTTGAAAAAATTATAATGATTAGATGAGAAGAGATGAGTTGAGTTGAGATAAACTCATTATCCAAATAAGGCTCTTAGTTCCTATAATATCTCTAATGGCTGACAAGATCTCTCTTGTAGTTTCTTTTGCACCTGTTTAGCCAATATGTTTGCAACTTGGTTTACTTCTCTGAAATTGCTTAATTGTAAGAATCAAATCTTTTGATAGGCATAAAATTCTCTCACAATCCTTCATTACTTCCCAGTTTAGACGACTATGTCCATTCCACCAATTTACAAGAATCTATGAATCGGTCTCAACCTCAAATCTACTTAAGTTTCACCTTATGCAAACTTTAAGGCCATCTAGTAGAGCACCTACCTCAACCATTGTGTTTGTTCCCCATCCATAGCAGGCAGAAAAACCTACAATCAAATCCCATCTTGAATTTCATATATCCCTTCCCCCACCACAAATACCTAGGTTGCCCAAACTACACACATCTACATTCAGCTTGACGAAACCTGAGACTAGGGGAGTCCGTCACAAAACCAAAACTTTTGGTATTTTGATATCTAAGAAGGTGATGCCTAGTTGATGCATAATGTCAAGATCAGAATTACTAACTTTCTTACAAGGAGATAATTTCGTTATATGTTCATCTAGTAAAAGTTTAATCTTATAATATATCATGTTTGTTGACTCTTTTTTATCTTCCATGCGAGTTGTGCACCTACAAAGCCAAAGACACCAGTTAATAATAGATGGTAGTAAACCCAAAATAATACCTAGTTGGGAGACAACATTAGCCTTTCGGAACCAGATCTCTGTCATCTATTTCCATCTTGTTCTTCCTTCTATTTTGATGCCCAGTAATCTTGCATAATAATCCCATAACGTAGAAGCAAAAAGACTTAAGCACATCATATGGTCTCATGAGTTCATATCTGTTTTTTCACAGCAGTTACACTCGGAGGCTAAAGCAATATTATGGGGGGAGGAGATTAAGTTTGAGATAATATCAGCATTTGCCTAGTTAATTTTATAATTTAGTCTCTATGAATTATGTTCAATTTGCTTTATCTATCATATATGCGAGTTGTGGTTATTTGGAAAGAAGGTGGCTATGTCATGATTTTAAGTAGATGTTGGAAGTAGATAAACTGTGGTTGGTCTCTTGGGATTTTAACATTATTAGAGACAACTTTGAAAAAATTGGGGGTATCCCCAAACCTAAAATTGCTATAAAGGACTTCAATAACTTTATTAACGATTGTAGATTAATAGAGCCAATTTTTGAGGGATCCAAATTCATGTGGTGTAATGGAAGAGAATGTCTATTCAAAATATGGGGAAGATTAAACAAAACTTTAGCAACTCCAGATTTCTTACACAGAGAGAGAAGGTTGGTGATTAAACATTTACCTAGAATATGCTCAGATCATTATCCTATGCTAATCTCAACAAGGCCAAAATTTGAGGCATATGGACCATTTCCATTCAAGTTTCAACGAATATGGTGTTAGCACTAAAACTTCAAAAGCAAAGTGGATGAAAGTTAAGCTAACAATAGGTAGAGTGTTAAGGTTTGCTTAAAATGACAACCAAGTTAAAAAGACTCAAAATAAAGCTCAAAACATGGAATAATGAGTGTTTTGAGAGGGAAGAAAAGAGGATTTATGGTTTGAAAGATTCTATTGTGGAACTAGAAGCAACGATGTGCAATGGCTACTGCTTGCAAATGTTCTTTACCTGGATTGGATTGAAATTTGCTTATCAATTCTACTGCATGACAAATATCAGGTATGGTACTTGTCATTGCATATATGAGCCTTCCCACAGCTTGAACATAGGGAACTTTAAGCATTTCACTTATTTCCTCCTCATCTTTTGGACACATATTTTTATTTAAAGTATGAGCTTTACAAACAGACGTATTTAAAAATTTACAATTTTTCATACCAAATCTTTTAAGCACTTTTTTTAGATATTTTTCTTGATCTATATACAATAGATTTGAATTTCTATCTCTAAAAATTCTTCTACCAAGAATATAGGTGGCTTCACCCATGTCTTTCATTTCAAATTTAGATTTCAAAAATTCTTTTGTTTTATGCATCATATCTATACAATTACCCGCCCATAACATATCATCAACATACAATGATAATAATATTAATTTATTATCATTTTTCCATATGTATACACAATGATCTAGTGGACTCATTTCATATCCTATTTCTAAAATGGTTTGGTGAAATTTCAAGTACCACTGTCTTGAAGATTGCTTAAGTCCATACAGTGATTTCCTCAACCTGTTGACTTTCTCTTCATGTCATTTAATTTGAAATCCTTCTGGTTGAATCATAAATATATCCTCTTTTAATTCACTATTGAGAAAAGTTATTTTTACATCTAACTGATGTAATTTCAAATTCATCCTAGTAATAATAGACATGATATGATCCTTACAGATGTGAACTTTGCCACAAGCGAATACGTATCCACAAAGTCTACACCTGATTGTTGAGTATATCCATTAGCCACTAACCTTGCTTTGTACCTTTCCAAACTACTATAAACTTTAAATTTTTTCTGAGAACCTAGTTACAACCAATAGCTTTTCTTTCTTTTGGAAGATCTGTTAACTTCCAAACATTTTTTTTATTTATCTATTCTATTTCATCTTTCATGGTCTCAAGCCATTTATCTGAATCAATACTATCGATTGTCTCAAAAAAAATTTCAGGATCATTATCTAAAATTTTCAAACTAGTATTTAGTGTATAATGATCTTGAAATAATATTGACGGTCTTCTGGATCTTTTACTCCCACTGTCTCCAACATCAAAACCTGAAAATTGATTTTCATTTGACTTTCTTTTATTTGTATTATTCTGTATTTGAATAATATCAGAATTTTTATTGTCAGACTCTATAGAGATCTATTGATTCTCTAAATCATTTAATAAATCTATTTGAACAACATGAGTAATAAGGTTTGTATTTTCCAAGAAAACAGCATCCATACTTTCTATCAATCATTTTTTCAGAATGATAAAATCTGTAACCACTTCCGCTTTCTACATACTCAATAAACCTGCATTCACAGGTTTTGCTTTTTAATTTATCCCTTAGTGGCCTTGGGATAAGTACTTGTGCCTTACAACCCCACACTTTGAGCTTGCTTAAGTCTGATTTATGTTCCGTCCATAATTCATAAGGTGTAAGAGATTTTGCTTTGCTTTCAACTCTGTTTAATATATATATAGCAGTCGATAATGCTTCACCCCAAAAATGTATTGGTAGATCAGCATATGCCATCATCGATCGCACCATATCCAATAAAGTTCTATTTCTCCTTTCTGTAATGCCATTCTGTTGAGGTTTATATGGCATAGTATAAATGTGTCTTCTACCATTCAATTTGCAGAAATCATCAAAAGTTTCAAATTATCATCCTTTATCACTATTCAAATTTTTAATGGGCCTATCCAACTGGATTTCTACTTCTAATTTAAATTCTTTAAATCTCTCAATTGCCTCAAATTTATGCTTGAGTAAGTAGATATGCACATATCTTGAATAATCATCAGTGAAAGTAATAAAGTACTTAATTCCTCTATGGATTTTTGTTTTAAAATGTCTACAAATATGAGAATGTATAATTTCTAGTAAATATGTGGATTTTCAACTTTTTGAAAAAGATTTACTACTCATTTTTTCTTTGATATATGGTTCACATATATCAAAATTATTTGAGTTTATTTGTGGTATTAATCCACTTTTACACATTCTGATCATCTTATTTTTATTTATATGGTCTAATCTTAAATGTCATAAATATGCACAATCTGTAGACACATTCAAATAATTAGAAATAGGTATTTTATTAATATCAACATTCAGTACATATATATCTTGATCTTTCACTTACACATTGCCCTTACTTATTACAACCGTTTCAAACTTAAACTCAATTGTGTAGCATTTCTTATCTAGTACAGGCACTGATACTAAATTTCTACAAATACTAGGTACATATAAAACATCATTAGGTAAAATGACGAAACCATTCACTTTGAATTTACATGTACGTTGACCCAAGACATCGCAGTATGTATTGTTTCCCATATACACTATGTGCTCTCTTGTTTGTTTATCTTCAAGTTTGACAAACATCTCTTTGTTTTTGCATGTATGTCTTGTTGCTGCAGAGTCAACCCACCATGAATATGACGCTGGTTCCACTAGCATTACTTCTGAGACTGTCATCACGATTTTCTTGCTTTCTTGTGCTTTTCTTTTATTAGGACATTGTGATTTGTAATGTCCATTCTTTCCACACTTAAAACAGTTTCTAGAAAATGGTTTATTCTGTTTCATTTTTAACCATTTCTTTTTCTTAAACTGTTTTGGCTTCATTTTATTATGTGTAGAATGCTTGTCCTAAACCATCAATAAATTGGATGATTCACTATCTTTATTCATTCTCTTTATCCTTTCTCCTCCAAGTACTAAAAGTACTGGAAGCGATATCATTGTTACTTCATTTTCACTGTGTGTTAAAGAAGTAATAATGTGATCTCAAGATGAAGGAAGACTATTTAGTATGGTTGTAACTTGCATTTTATCAGTGAGTGAATGACCAACATCATGTAATTCTTTTGCAGTTAACTCCATTTGAAGTACATGATCGCCAATATCATCATTCTCTTTCATACAAGTCCAGTTATACTTATCCAATAATAACTGTAATAAGAATCCGACCTTAAACCATACTTTACTTTAACTGTATCCATAATTTCTTTAGCAGTTTCATAGTTTTCAAATAAAGGAATAATTTGATAATTCATACAATGCAAAATTAAATCTTTTGCCCATGTATTGTGTTCTTGCCATTTACTTTTATGTGAAATCCTGCTCCCACTTTCACTTGTACCATCTTCTACAATTTCTTCCCATGGCTTTAGTGTTGTTAATGTATATAATGTCTTTTTATGGGTTAAAAGAAAAGTTATATGCCTTTTCTAGGCCCGAAAATTTCTTCCATTCAATTTTTTTATCCCTGAAGGATCAATACTTTTCTTCGGTGTTATGAATAATAAACCTTAAAAATTAATCAACAAGAAGAATGTAGAAATAATAAAATGTGTACTATTTAAATATAATAGTTCAACTGTGAAAAAAATTAAAACTATTACAAACTTAATAGTAATAATAACCCTTGGACTTAATCCAATGTGGTAGTCTAGAAATTCTCCTATTATATTTTAAATAAGGAGAATAATGAAAGTAACATCCCGATCGAGGATATCCACAACCTTTCCTTGATGTTTCACATTTTTCAAAAAATTTCTAACGATAATTTCGACCAACAGGTGCTTTGTAATGTTTTGGCTTGAAATTTGGAGCAAAACGGCTTTTGAATGGACCAAATTAGGCTTGAAATGATCTTGAACGGCCCGATTGAACAAATCTATCACAAACCAATTCAAGGAACCAAGTAGACCGGTTCAGCCAGTTCAAATCAGTTTCTAGAGAAAACTGATGGTCAGTGGCTCTGTTCGCGGCTCAACTCAATGAGCGGCTTAAATTTCGGCTCAGATAACAGCTTGGTGGGTTGGCTGGGTCAACGGCTTCGTTCGCAACTCGGCTTAGTGAACGGCTTGAATTTTGACTCAGAGAACGGCTTGGTGGGTCGGCTCAGCTTGATGGCTCGGCTTGAGATTTCCTTTTTCAGAATGGGACAAAACGACAATGTCGTTTTTGCCCTTTTTATCCGCTGTGGACTGAACAACTACTTCGTTTAGTGAAGATAAGTTTGAAAATGTATTACCATTGGACGAAACGGTACGTCCACTTTCTTCTTCCTCACACTGGGCTTCTTTCGAAATAGAAAAATTGGGATCCTCACTTCCGTCTGGCGAGTTGGTGACCGGCGACAAGGACTCTAACGTGCTCTCGAGGTCCACGAAGTCCTGCAGTGTTGATGAACTTTGACGACCCCCCGGAACAGTAACAGTGGATGATGACAAATTAAAAAATGCGCTATTTTTTTGTATAAAAATATTCAAATAATTTTTTTCAAAATAATAACAACTTACAAGATTTGAAGATTCCCAGTGTACTCTAATCCTCCCACCATGATTTGAAAAAGTTTCTCTTATAGATTTTCAAACAAACGAAGATGATTATAATATGCAAGTGTGGTTGCCAAACCAAACACTTGCCTATTTATCGTCTTCACAATGCGCGAAAAAATTCTCTTTAACATGACCTGGCTCTTGATACCATTGTTAGATAATATAGAACAAATAGAAGTAGAATTTTGACAATATGGTGACACTCCCGTTAGAGTATTTGTCCCACAAGTTGGTGATGAACAAAGAGAATTGATTGTATTCATTTGTGCACCAATGAACTCTATTTATAGGCTAACATGTACCAGTTGGCAAAAGATTACAACCATTGGTAAACCAATGGTAACCCAAAAGTCACAACATTAAGAAGTGACACAAACTTTTGACTAAATCAAAAGGTTGTGTCTCTTGACATTTTGTTAAACATCACCCTTCCTAGGAACCATCACTTGTTAGAGGATGTCATTCCAAGTGGTACATCGTTTGGTGATCACACTCTTTAGAATAACATGTGCATGTGGAAAATGAACTAATAAAAAACATTGTTGGCTTGAGCTATCATCAAAACCAAACAAGAGAGATTTTAGGCATTTCATATTTGTAAGATCCCGTGAATAAAGGAGTTTAGCGTGATTCTAGCAACCGTTATTGTATAGCAAATAATAGTTTTTTAGCTATACGTTTGTACAGAATATATGAATTAATATACGAAAATATAAAATTCTTTGACATGGTATCAGAGCCATACAAGTTTTGGCTTCCTGTAACGCCCCCTAAAACATTCATCCTTCCTTCTTCGTTGTCATGGCAGAGTCCGACGATCCGAATACTTCTGGAGACACGTCCAACCTATATGAATCTATCCTTGACTTGATTGCCAGGATGATCGAGGCTTTGAACAGAGCTCAGTCCCCAACAGTAACTACCAAACCCTCCGCTGCTCAAATGGACATTAAGTTGGATGGCTCCAACTATGCCCTGTGATCCCAGATTGTCGAGATGTATATCTCCAGCAAGGACAATTTGGGATACATCAATGGCGACTTTCCCTAGCTGCTACAAATGGATCCCTCCTTTCACAAGTGGCACACTAACAACGCCATTGTCAAAGGATGGCTGATTACTTTCATGGATTCTTCCTTGATTGGCAATTTTATTCACTTCCCATGGCAAAGCGGTTTAGAATTCAATTGCCACCACTTTCTTTGATGGTAGTGATACATCACAAGTGTATGATCTACAACACCGTGTGACTTGCATGAAGCAAGCCACCAGCTCTCTTGAAAAATATTACACTGATCTACAGGGTTTATGGTGTGAAATTGATTTCCGTCTGCTGAATCCCATAGAGTGCCCTGTTGATATCTAGCATTATAATCACCTTCTCCAAGAAGACCGTGTTTGTCTTTTTTTGGATGGCCTTGACGATCAACTAGATAAAATATGTGGTGATGTTTTACAGATGAAATCATTTTCCATTGTTGAGTAAGAGTATGCCCACGTTTGACGGGAGGCCACCTGACAACAGGTGATGACTAAACATGACACTGCTGGGATCTAGGGGCTGTTTTGGCTTCCAAAGGTCTCACCTTGGGCAACTCTACTCATGGCAAATCTGCCAAGACCCGCACTTCCACTGATGTTATCAAATGTTCTCATTGTAGTAACCAGAAACACACTCGTGAAAATTGTTTCCAGTTGAGTGGGCACCCTAATTGGTGGCATGATCTTCAAGCCCGTAAACTCCGTGATGCAACCGACACTAATGGAGGACCAGGCAAAGCTGTTATTGTCGCTGTCGAGCCCAACCTCTCTCTCATACAACCAACCGCAACGTCCAAAGATGACTCTTCCAACTTGAACTCAGGTATCTTTGGTCTTGCCCTCCATACCCCTCACAGTGATGTAGAACATAGTGCATGGCTTCTTGACTCTAGGGCCACCGACCATATGACCTTTGATGCCATGGATTTTTCTCAGACTTCTTTTTCGCGACGCACAAGCATAGCCAATGCCAATGGTGTTATTTCTCCAGTCACTGGAGTAGGCTCTATTACTTTATCTCCATCCTTGCATTATCTAATACTTTACTTGTTCCATCTCTTTCACATAAATTGCTGTCTGTTAGTCAAATTACTACCGACTTAGGGTGTGTAGTACTTATTTATCCAAATTTATGTCTTCTTCAGAATATTCTCACAAATGTGATAATTGGGCGTGATACTAAGAGTGGACGACTTCAGTATCAATCAAGCACATAATATGCACCATCTGAATACTACTCAAGAGAAACACCTCTGGCTTTGGTATCGATACTTGGGGCGTCCATCCTTTACCTATTTGAAGCATGTTTTTCTTAGATTTGTTTACGCATTTATAGATTTATGATTTGAAATGTGACACTTGTATTTTGGCTAAAAGCCATAGAGCCACTTATCTGTTAAGCATGAATAAAAGTGACATTCCATTTGCGTTAATTCACTCGGATGTATGGAGTCCTTCACCTATTACTAATATGTATGGCTTCCGTTGGTTTTTTTATTTTTGTGGATGATTGTACCTGTATGATGTGGCTCTACTTAATGAAACACAAAGATGAGGTTCTCAATATCTTTGAAAAAATCCATGTTATGGTTCGCACTCAATACAGTGCAACCATTCAAGTTCTCCGCTTAGACAATGGTGGTGAATATGTCAATAAACACTTCAAGCTTACTTTAATCACCATGGTTTAATTTATGAAACTTCAAGCTCACAGACACCTCAACAGAATAGGGTGGCAAAGAGGAAGAATAGACACATTCTTGAGATTGCATGTGCCCAACTCTTCGGTGCTCATATGCCCAAACATTTTTGGACTGATGCCATATCTATTGCAGTCCATCTTTTCAACTGAATGCCTTCCAAGGTTTTGTCCTTCAAGACTCTACTCCAACTGTCTACTCATGTGTCCCTCCCCACAGCCTTGATGCTTCCTCCTCAGGTCTTTAGGTGTGTGGCATATGTGCATCTCCATAAGAACCAACGCACTAAACTTGATTCATGTACACTTCGGTGTCTTTTTTTGGGCTACGACATACATAAAAAAGGGTACCGTTACTATGATCCTACCACCCGACGACTCTATGTGACTATGGATGTGCAATTCTTGGAGACTGTCATGTTTTTTCTCCTTCAATAGCTAATTCTCCTCTTCAAAGGGAGACAGATGAAGAGTTGAATTGGTTTAGACATGAGGGACCGAATGAGTGGAGTTGGTCCAGCAGTGAGGGGCCGAATCATGAGGAGCCAATTAAACATGATGGACCGAATGACAACTCAAGTTGTTTGAATTGTGAAGCCTGAAATATGTCCCAATGTGGAGCATGCAACCGAACCTATATCCCCTCACTCTAAAGTACCAGTCAAATCATCTCCTAAGAATACTCCTGAGATAAGTACTATTATTACACCCCTACATACTGATGACATAGATACTTTTGTAGGATATATCTTACCTCCCAGGAAAGTCGTGGCAAGCCGCCCAATAGATACTCTCTAAATATTGAAGAATGAAGGTCGAAGTATCCGATTACTAACTATATCTCCACCAAGGGACTCTCTGAACCTCTCAAGAAATTTGTACAGGAGCTCTCCATGTGTCAGATTCCTACTAGTGTTCAGGAGGCATTGGCAAACCCAAGGTGGACCCAAGCTATAGAGGAAAAAATGGAGGCACTACTAAAAAATGATACATGGACTCTCATCCCATTACTTGAAGGGAAAAAAAAATAGTGGGATGCAGGTGGATGTTCTCTATTAAACACAAAGCAGATGGATCTATTGAAGGGTACAAAGCAAGGTTGGTAGCGAAGGGATATACGCAAACATATAGGGTTGATTATCAGGAGACTTTCTCACTGGTAGCCAAGTTGAATACAATTAGAGTGTTAATTGTCTCTTACAACAAATTTCGACTGGCCTTTGCATCAATTTGATGTAAAGAATACTTTGCTCCACGGCGATCTCGAAGAGGAGGTCTACATGGATGTTTCTCCAGGTTACATAGCATCTTCAAAGACCGAAGTTGTGTATAAATTACACTGAGCATTGTACGGACTAAAGCAATCACCATAAGCATGGTTTGGACGGTTTAGCTTGGCAATGAAGAAATATGGCTTCCAACAAAGTAATTCTAACCGTACTTTGTTCTTAAAGTATCAGTTGGACAAGGTAACCGCTTTGATAGTCTATGTAGATGACATGATTATCATAGGTGATGATGGAGAAGAGATCTCTCAGCCTCAGAAGCAATTAGCAACTGAATTTAGATGAAAAACCTAGGAAGACTCAAGTATTTTTTGGGAATTAAAGTTGCAAGATCTAAACATGGTATATTTCTTTCTCAACGGAAATACATACTAGACTTGCTAACCAAGGTAAGAATGTTGGAGTGTAGACCTGCAGACACTCCCATTGTTCAGAATCAAAGGCTTGGAAAATACCCAAACCAAGTACCAACATATAAAGGAAGATACCAAAGGTTAGTTGGTAAACTCATTTATCTCTCACATACTCATCCAGATATTGCATACGTTGTAAGTGTTGTAAGCCAGTTTATGCATAATCCAAGTAAGAGTCATATGGAAGCAGTGATTCACATACTTCGATATTTGAAGTCATTTCCGGGCAAAGGGCTTATGTTCTCAAAGAATAGTAGTCAGTTGAAGGTTGATGGCTATATTGATGTGGATTGGGCAGGTAACATCACTGATAGAAAATCCACCTCAGGATATTTTACATTTGTTGGAGGAAATCTTGTAACCTGGAGAAGCAAGACAAAAAGTGGTGGCTTTGTCAAGTGTCTTTGTGAGCTCCTTTGGCTAAGAAAGCTACTCACTGAAATTGAATTTCTCCCCAATTTCAAGATGAATCTCTTCTGTGACAATAAGGCAGCAATTGCCATTTCTCACAACCTTGTCCAACATAACTGTACTAAACATGTGGAGGTAGATCAACACTTCATCAAAGATAATCTTGAAGCAAAAACAATTCGGTTTCCGTTTGTGGGATCTAAAGATTAGTTGGCAGATATCCTTACAAAAGCTGCGTCTAGCAAGAACTTCTACAACTCACTTGACAAGTTGTGCATTCGAGACCTCTATGCATCAACTTAAGGGAGAGTGTGGGCGTGAGCTGTCATCAAAACCAACCAAGGGAGATTTTAGGCATTTCATATTTGTAAGATCCTGTGAATAAGGGGGTTAAGTGTAATTCTAGCAACCGTTATTGTATAGCCAAGAATGGTTTTTCAGGGCTTATAGTTTTTTATGTATACGTTTATATAGAATATAAGAATTAATATACAAAAATATAGAATTCTTTGACAAACATGAGCTGGAAAGATGTTTGCTCAATGGGGAAACTCTATTGAAATAAAATGCTAGAGTTAGGTGGCTGCATGAGTGCGACATTAGTCTTCAACTCCAAGTTCTTCCATGCATCAATTCAATATGGGAGGAATAAGGCTACGATCAAACATATGAACATGACATATGGTAATATTTTACAATCTCTTAAGGAAATCCACAATGCGGCTATCAGTTATTTCCAAGAGGCTTTAGCATCGAATGGGGAGATGACACATTTTAATTTGAGCCATCTGATATGCCTCGTGATATTGGAGTCAGAGAATTGTGTAAACTTTGTCAACCCCCTACTGAAGAAGAACTTAAACATGCATTGTTTGGCATACCCATAGATACTAGTCCAGGTCCTGATGGGTTTGGGTCTAGCTTTCCTTAAGCTGTTAGGAGATTGTTTCGAGAGTTGTCTTTGAGTCTGCTAAGGAGTTTTTTTAGGGGGCTGAATTACCACCCTTCTATTCCTCATCATGTATTGTCACAATTCCAAAGAAAGATAACCCAAAAAGTTTCGAAGATTAAGGCCCATAAGTTTATGCTCAGTGGTTTATAAGATCTTCTCCAAGGTCATAGTAGATCGGCTATCCCCATTCTTTCTAGAATGATTTATAAAGAGAAATGAGCTTTTATTAAGGGACAGAGTATTCACAAAAACATCTCCTTAGCCCAGGAAATTATACAGAGCATTAATAAAAAAGGTTTGAGGTGGGAATTTAATGATGAAGGTGGACATGGTGCATGCCTATGATAGGTTGGAATGGTCTTTTCTCTTGAATGTTCTTAAAGCATTTGGATTCTCAGATCATTGGAGAAGCTTGATTTATAATTGCATTGCACTTTCTTCATTCTCAATCATGATGAATGGGACACATAAGTGGTTCTTTAAGTCATCTCAGGGATTGAGATAAGGCGACCCTCTATTGCCGTATTTGTTCATAATATTGGAAGAAGTACTTAATAGGATGTTGAATTAAGCTTTTTTAGGAAGGTAGGATTGGTCCTTTTCAACAATCTCAAGGATGCCCTTTAATCACTAAACTTCTTTATGTTGATGATTTGGTCATATTTATGAATGGGTGAAAATCTTCCCTTAAAGCAAGTGTGGAGGTTCTAAGGATTTATGAGAGTATATATATTTGGTCAAAAGGTGAATAGCAACAAGTCTGCTATATTTTTTTCCAACCAAAGTGCCAGCAGCTAGAAGATCAATTGTGCTAAATGCCACTAGGTTCAAAGAAGCAAAATTTCCATGTACGTATTTGGGAGCACCACTTCATACAGACAAACTTACTTCTACCCTTTTAAAGTCATTGATGCTGAAAGTGAAGAAGAAACTTGTAGGATGGAAAGCGATCTTATTGTCTAGTGGTGGAAAGCTTAACTCTCATTAAAAATGTCTTATCAAGCTTACCTATTCAACTCATATCAAGTTTTGAATGTCCCAAAGAAGGTGATAAATGAGTTGACAGCTATTAGCGGATTTCTTTTGGGGTGAGAAGGAAGGGAAAAAGAAGAAAAAATGGATTGCTTGGAGAAGAGTATGTAAACCCATAGAAGAAGGGAGTCTAGGAATCCGGGTTTTAGAGGAAGTGAAGAAAGTACTACACATGAAGTTTGCATGGAAATTTTTATATGAGAACTCTCTGTGGGCAATTTTTTTAGAGGGAAATACTTGACACAGACACACCCTTTTCTCATCCCAGCATCTCGACAAGACTCTAGTTTCTGGAAAGGGGTTGTATTAGTCCTTCTAGATGTGATCTGTGGCACATGCTGACTAGTGAAGTAAGGAAATCTCTCCTAGTTTGATAATTGGTCTCAATTGGGCTTTTTGGCAGATTTTGTGGAGCATATGTCACAACCTCAGCTACTGGTTAAAGAGGTATGGGGAAATGATGGATGGAATACACATAAAATGGAAGAACTATTGGGGGAGAGTCTAATTAACCAAATAGTGACAAAGGAATTATGGATCAGAGAAAGGAATGACTATCCAATATGGAAAGCTTCTAGCACAGCAGATTTCACAACTAGATCTGCTTTGCAACAGAAAATAAAAAGTGTCTTTAATTCACTATTATGTGAAAGTAGCAAAAGCTAACCAATGAACTTCAAGGACCCCAAATTTACAAAGTGCAAAAATGGGACAAACCAAGCAATATTCCATATCTCAACATTGGTTTGATGTGAGGACTGCATGTTTCAAGCTAGCTGTTTGTCGGGTGGATCAGAGTCCGCTTGACCGAGGGAGAAGCTGTGAATATAGAGTGATGACAACAAGTAGCGTTGGTGCAGCCGAAATGGGTCAAAAGTCACACATAAAAAGACAGACAGACAAAGGTAAAAAAAGCCATTTTGTGGTTGCAGCTGATGCCTGCATCTTGCATATGGCCATTACGTGCCCACCAGAACTAAAGATGGAATAAAACCCAACTTCTAAAATTATGGATGTTAGCACGTGAACTTGACTTCATCTTGATGAAACACACCTTTCTAGCCCCATATAAACCACGCACTCCCTGCCAAACTTGCCGTTGATCCTTCTACTTACAATTATAATACTACTTTCTCATTTCAAGTTCCATTTTTTAAAAGCTTTGTTGAATTATAATACTACTGATCACCATATCATAAAACATCATCAAAATTCATTTTGAGGACCCACCCGAACTGGATCACTACAAATTCATGTGCGCACAATTTAGCGAAATGGGTTGCTACCTCTCCGGCCGGGAAGCATTTTGATCCTATTGCCATCACTTTTCACACATTAGTTTCAGTCTTTCCTTGGTTTTAATCAACAATTTCTTATAACAAAAAGATCTTTTTGTTATAAAGCTTGGACTAATGCTGTAGTCTGCACTATTACTTTGAGATTCCCAAGGTCACTTAGAAAAATTGGGAATTTGTTTTGGAGGGCATCATGACATTTGTCTAGTGGTTCTTGTAAAGAGGTGCTTCTCTCTGGTCTTCGCCGGTTGCCGTTTTGCAAGTGGAATCAAGACGGCTTTCTTTTTATACTTTTTTCCCTCATCCCTCCAACTCATGATTCTCATATTTCTCATCTAAAACTTGAAAGTGCTTAAGTGAAACTGTCCATTAGAGGTTGTTGTATTCGGCACCAAAGCTCCAAAGACCCTAAATCCTCCTACTGCCAACTAACTCAACATACCAATACAATAAAGCCTGCCTTTATAGCAAATAAAATATAGCCTTTATTTTTCACATGAGCCGCGAGCTCAATATATCAAACATAAAAAAACAGTGAAACCCAAGTAATAATCGAACAATTCATATCGAGTCGTGTAGGGACAACACGCCATATTTTATCCATTTTGTGTATTAATTAATAATCTGATAGCATGTGATCCGATTATTCAGATAAAAAACTTGAGTTCGAAATCCTCCACTCCTTTATATAAAAAAAAATCTTAAAAAAGAATATATGTATTTTTAAAAATAAGTCACTTAAAATAGGCTATCTCAAGTTTCAAAAAGTGTGTAAAGTCCTTTTTGAATATAGAAACACTTCAATCTAATTTATCTCATTATTATAATTTTTTTAAATTTTTATATAAAATATAATAAATAATTTAATTTTTTCAAATTTTAAAAAAATAATATTATTAAAAAAATAATATAATATTTTATTCAACTTATTTAAAATTATCTCATCTAGTCCGAATCCCCAACGATGAGAGGAGAAAAAAAATTACGAGTGAAGTGAACTAGTTGAGCTTTGAAGTTGAAAACAACTGAAGCGTGCATGCACGCGCGCGAGAGGAAAAACACGTAGTGGAATTTGGTCCGTGTATGCAACGAGGGACAGAGGGACGAACACGGTGCTCTCCTCCCATCCATTTATAAGCTTCTCTCCTCTTCCTCTTCTTCTTCCCATTCTCAATTTCAAATGTCTTGCCTTCATTTCTTGCCTGCTTTGTGACAAAGAGTTTGTACGGATCAATTCACCTATGTCTGGCGAGGTTTCTTCGTCGTCCGCTTTTATGGATGGCCTCGACGACGTGGAGGACTACGTTCGGGTGAGAGATTCTCCTCCGATTTCTTCCCTCTTAATTGTCTGGTTTCTGACTAGAAATGTAGAACAAGATGAAGGGTTTAAGTTCTCCCGCAGCTGTTTGAAGAAATCGATTCTTTTTTTTTTATTTCTTTTCTCTTCCCTTCTTCTTTGGCATGTTTTCTTGCTGCTGAGATAACTGAAAAAACCGCCACTTAACTGAGCGTAACAAACTTCTTCTCTGATCTAAGTTGATTGAGAGATCAAAGACTTGTAAGAAAAATCGAGTTTTTGTTTTTCTTTATTCTTTTTCCAGTTTCTTTTCTTAGAAACCAAACGGTTTACCCATTTTGGGTTTTCCGTATATTTTTCTTTTTCCTTGAATTTTCCTTCAAGTTTCCGGCTTGCTGAGAAAATGTGCCTAAAGACAAGCGATTGAATTTGATTGCGGTTCCTTTGTTTTCCTCTTCTCCAGCTGTTTGATCAGTGAGAAATCAGAGGGAAAGGGAAATCGCTGTAGTATGTTTTGTTTTATTCTTCTCTCGTTCCTGATACTTTGTAGTTCATAAGAATTGGAATATTTGAATGGTAGTCTTGGATTATGACATGTATTACTCCCATCTACCTTGTGTCTGATGACTATGTCATCCTACCACGTCACCATACTCTTGGAGTACCTGATAGTATTCCGTATTTGATGGAAAGTGGTCTTTCAGTTGACTTGAGATTTTATTCTGATGGTGAAATAAATTTGAAAACAGAACAGGCTAGCTTGTTGGCTCTAACATGAATTGAAAAAACGTCTGTGTTGGATCTTGCTTAGTCGATTAGGTATATTATCTAGCAGTAGATATTTTTATAAGTAATAAACTAAAATAACAGATCTATTCACGTTCTTGCATTTTTCTGCTACCAAAAACAGCTACCCTTTCTACCTCATGGAGTATTAATTGCTCTCTAGCAAATTTAATGTTTTGTTAGAGAATTTGATGAAGTAAGCATTCATTGAATTTCAGGCAAATGGAGGAGGGGGACCGGTGCAATGGGATGGTTTTAATCATATGTTTGACCTTGTACAGAATGGAAACAAAGCATTTCGAGACAACCGTTTTGAAGAGGTAAATGCTTTAATTCAGAGCACTTTGTCTAGTTTGGCTTGTTTTTCCTCCAGAGTGGAGTTTAAGAGGATTTCCTTATCCATGTAAAAACAGAAAAAAAAAAAAAAAAATCATTGAAATGCTAGTGAAGATTGATAGCATTGGGCTTGAGTTTCTTAACAATAATGTTTATGCTATGGATGAATCATCTACTGCCTGTTTTTCTACCACTTCTGGATGTTGTTGATCTGGTGCACTGGGTGCTTAATTTCAGGTGAAGGTATTAGTTTGGACAGTATATCTTGCTTTATAGTTTCCTTGTCCTTTCCTGGTGGAAGTGTTTGGTCACTTTAAGCATGCTTGTTTCTTGCAAAGAATTAATAATTTCCAATTGTTAATAAACTTTATGTGACTATTTAATTAATGCATTACTCATAAAAAATAAAATTTATATAATTGTGTTCATATTTGAAAATGCTTAGTTTTTTAGCTCCTTTACATTCTTGTCCTTAAATTGCTGATCCAGTTTATATGCAGGCAATCAATTGTTACTCAAAAGCCAATAACATTAAACCAGGTGATCCTATTATCCTTGGGAACCGAAGTGCTGCTTATATCAGGTTAATTAATAAAATACTAGATTAGTGATTTGTGATTGATTGGACCCCATGTCCATCTTCTAGGCCATTAAATTGCACTAACTATGATGGATTTCTTGCAATGACGACTTCTTCATTCGACCAGGATTAGCCAATTCCTGAAACACAGATCACCATCAGCTTCTGAATATAGACCATTGAATGGGCTGGATCCTACAATACATGCCGAGGTATGTTGTGTTGCTTTGGTCTTTAAATGCTTAGAAAATAAAGTTCAATTTTTATTAGAAATATTTAGATATATTCTAACAAGTATTGATTAATTAAATTCAGCTTGCTTTGAAGGATGCTGAAAAGCTGAACAATCTCCAAAGTAATTTAGTAAAGTCGTACATTCTAAAGGCCAATGCACTGATATTGGTAAGAATAGATTTCCATCTTTTTCTCTTTTTTGGGTCTTTATTCCTTTTCAATTTCTTTAATGTATCAGGGGGTGGGCCCCATCTCTCTCACTGTGTGCACCTGCATATTTTAATAGTGAAGATGAACCTATGTGGTGCCTTTAGG
>QEOT01002350.1:0-16234 GCA_003123785.1 Pterocarya stenoptera | reverse complement strand
AGAGAGAGAGAGAGAGAGAGAGAGAGAGAGAGAGAGAGGGAGTTGAAAAAGAGGAGAGGAAACACCAATGCCTTCAACACTACTCTAAAATATAGCCCTTTTGCTGAAACCGTCCCATTTCATCTCCCTCTCCCTTCTCAATGGAAGATGGTACCCCGAAATCTCCAATGGCAGAAACAAGCAAGATTATCAGAAGATCAGTCTACACATTCCTTCAAAGATACCACTACTTCACCTCCGCCGCCACGCTCCTTGCCTTCCCCTTCTCCGTTTCGGTTCTCCTCTCACAAGCTTACGTCCCTTACTCTTCAACTCTTCTACCAACCATATACAATCGCTTGAGAACTCTCTTTGATGCTGCAGGTTTCCCTTCCTCTTTAGAATTCTTCACTGTTCTTAACCAGAAACTTTCTGAAACCATCTTTTCCTCCATCCTTACACTTCCTTTCACCCTCACCTTCCTCCTCATCACGAAAGCATCTATAATTCAAGCTCTCAAACAAAACAAACCGACATTTCCTCCTACCTTTTCTTCAGTACTTACCCTTTACAATCCACTCCTTCTCACCCACTTTTGCAATTCACTCTTGATCCTCTCTGCCAATGCAACCCTCTTCTCTCTTCTTTTCTTTGCCTTCAATTGTTTCCAAGGATTCGGCTTCTCTTCTCCCAACTTCCTCCTCTTGCTCTCAGCTGCAGGGGCTGTGCTCTATTCCATAATCCTGGCCAACGCCCTCATAGTTTGCAACTTGGCAATGGTTGTCTCCGGCATGGAACGATGTGGGGGTTACATGACAATACTCAAGGCTTGCGTTTTGATGCGAGGAAGAACTTCAACGGCACTATCCCTGGCGTTGCCCATCAATATGGCCCTGGCCGCCGTTGAAGCCTTGTTCCAATACCGGATTGTGAGAGCTTATCATTCTGCCGAAAAGCTTGGCTCGTCCATGGTTTTTGAGGGAATTTTCATCGCTTACTTGTATTCCATTTTCGTTGTTCTAGATACCATCGTGAATTGTATGTTCTTTAAAAGCTGCAAGACTAGCCTATCTTGCTCGGTTGAGATTGCAGAGGTAGACGGTGATCATGGTTACGCCATTTTAAGAACCAAAGAAGAACTTATTCCATGAAATTACCTTGTGGGAAACAAACAGTATGGATGGCCTCGGTGCATGAATTTCACAGAGCAAAGTCATGATGTCAAGGAAATAATGTTCATCATGTAGAATCGATTATTGTTGCTCGCGGGGACATTAAAGATCTGCATTGCAGGGTGACCTCCAACGAGATGCAAAATAGGAAGATAGGAATTTAAACACCATTTCATTATATTTCTATTTGTTATATCCAATACAGTTCACTATGTTCTTTTTTATTCTTTTTTCACCCCTTTTTAACATGTACATTGGCCACCTTTACGGAGTAAATTATATGAAAAATACTACTTTGCCCACTCAACTTGTCTCTCCATTGACGCCTCATGTATTTTTTTTTTTACTTAATAGTTAAGGAAGTGACTATTAGTATATTGATATATTTTTATATTTTTTAAAAATGTTTTAAAATAATAAAAAAATATGAATAAAATAATTTTAAAAAAATAAAAATATAATTTTAACCTAGCGGTCACTTGGAGCGGGCTACTCTGAGCGGCAGAGTATCACCGCTCTAATATAAATGCTTGGCGAAAATCAATTTGCAATCCTACTTGATAACATTCTAAACATACTTCCTATGTGGCCTAAAATATTATGTGTTTGTAATAAGTCTCACGGTAATTGGTAGGTTGTTACATCAGTTTGTAAGTAAAAAAACAAAACTCTAACGTTGTAGCAGAAAGAAAGCAAGAAGTAGAAGATGAGCCATCTACAACTACAAGTAGTAATATTATCCTTGAGTTTTGGCACTAGAGGCAATGTGGTTTATGCGCAACCCCCAGATCAGCCTTCCTTTTGGCAATACCAAATGCTTGAGTGGCACCAATTCTGAATAAAGCAACAGCAAATGGCAGAATACAGATTGCTGGATTTCAACAACTAGTTGCCATTGTCTTGCCCTTCCACTATTTACATTCAGATCCACAAGGCACTATTACCAGTTTCAATTTGCAGAGGAAAGCATAATTTGTTTTTTTTTTTTTTTTTGGATAAGTAAAACAGGGAAAGCAGAATATTATACAAACAAATTGTTACTCGATTTGCGAGTTCAATCCAGCAACAAATAAGGCAATGGTTCTTTGGAAGGCAGTAGTTCTTTGGACTCACAAACCAGCAGAGTAAGAGAGGAAAGACGAGAACCTTCGACGTTTCATGAATGGTAAATACTAAAACCCGTTTGGATACAGAAATACTCTCAACTCATATCATCTCACCATTACAACTTTATCAAATTCTCATACAAATATAATGAACAATTCAACTTTTTCAATTCTCAAAATAATAATAATATTAAAAAATAATATTCTAACAATATTTTATTCAACTCATCTAAAAGTATCTCATCTCACTATCCAAACGAGTCCTAAATATTGTGCTGAAAAAGAATCAAACAAAATAAACAACCAATTTCTACTGCAGCCTGAATTTTGTTTATGTTACAATTGCACTAAGAGAAGGCCCGTCTTCTAACATATATTTCTGAACCTGAAACCTATACAATATCTTCGTGACGGGCTCCTATCAAAATCTCAATTGGCAGGAAAAGAAAAATAACTAACTTTTATGTTACATGGGAAAGAATGAACTCTACAGAGAAGGTTAGAGCTTTGTACAAGGGTTTCATGGTACAGTTCGAATGTGTGCTTTACAATGCCCAATGCATCCACTCTGGCGTCAAAAAAATATGCCAAATGAATGGTGAAAATGGAAGCCGATGCAATAATGAAACACTGACCCGAGATTAAGGAATTCCCTCTCAAAATGGTGCTGTAGGGGTCAGATTCATCACCTCCAAAGCAGTCGTCCTATATGGAGCACCTCTGCTTCTCAGTCAATGATGGCAACCCCCCAAATTTTTGTCAGCATTTGCTCTGCTGCGAGATATCTAATGAATTGGTCAGTGGACCATGATCCTCTGATCGAAAATCATCCAAGTAAAGCATGTTCAACTAAGACTTTCTGCACAATCGAAGTTCTCAGACCTCAACAAGCACTTCTGCCTCATTTAAAACACAGTGGAAGGCTTACTGTTGCACCAGTACTGAAGAGAGCCAGGCTTCTGACCATCCAAACAAGATGGTGTCCTTTGGCCATCATTTAGTCACCAACAATGAGGCAGAGCTCGGAAGTAAGGCAGGAGCTCAATTTACCATGCAGTGGTAGATAAGCCGATTTTCAGCTATCTTGCTGTCTTCCTTGTAAGGCTAATGCCCTTTGCCTTCTCCATTTCAGCCTCCTTTTCAACTTTCTTCTTCTCCAGCTCAGCCTGTTTGCGATTCTCCTCATGGGCTTTCCGAAACAGCCTTACAAAGTTTAGGAGTGTTGCAGTAACTGCATTTATTTAATGCAGCATTCAGTTTAATTAATTACCACAAAGAAATAACAGATAACGAGGGACCACATTAATTACAATACTGCTCAACGAAGGATCAGGATTAACTTACACCAAAATCTTACAGCACTCAATTGACTTTCTATTACTTTGGTATTTTCCACCAGCTATAACTTGAACAATATGTAATGCATGCATGTGCGGATATACAAATCCAATTTTCTTGAGTTCCCCCCCTCCCCCAACCCAGAATTGAAAAAAAAAAAATACATATGTTTGTACAAAACCAAACAAACTAGAATAATAGGAGGGTGGTGAAACTCCATTCCATCCCCCCCCCCCCCCTTTTCATTGGTCTTTTTGTCATTTTTCTTTCCTTATTTTTCCACTATGACTACTACTCTTTAAGTTTCTGTCGAGAAATCTATATAGTTTTTGGGTCTCCCTAGAAACTCACTTCACAAAATTGACATTCTAGAGAATGTGGCCCCAACTTTAATATGCTGTCTAGTGGATCACCACAGATACATGTAGTTCAAGAAATAAAAGTAAATTCCCAAGCCCCATTCAAGACAACAAAACGTTCAATTTCGCCAAAGGTAGCTTCCAAACTCTATCTAGCCAAAAATATATTTTTGTTTTGGATAAGTCCATAAAGGATTGGTATGGATTAGTCCGCTCTCCATCAGAAAAAGGCCAAAAAGTCTTAATAGAGGGTTTATTGATCCTATATAAAAAGTATTAGGACTTATAACTTCTATAAGAAAGAGTAGAACATATTAAATCACCACTTATCTCCAATACTTAAACTAATGGGAAGAGGTGAATTTAATCATTTTAATTTTTATTCTATGTTTCTAACACTGCCACTCACACATGGGCCAAACTCCCTTATTAAGTATGCCCAACATGTGAAATATTTAATTCATAATAAGGGTGAAGTATGGAGTCTGATCTATATGCTTTGTTAGCATAGTAATCAAAAGCTTAAACAAATGGGAGATCTGAATTTATTCATTTATTTTATATTCTAACAATCCATACATTTTATATTCAATATAAGTTGATATTATAACTTACCTTGCTCAAATGGGCAACGGGCAGGATCCTCACCAAAATATAGCGCAAGTGCATCTGCATTTCTACCCTGTACGGCAAAGAAGGATTATAGAAAACATAATCTTACCGATCAAACAAAAAAATAAAGCATGATCTCATAAACTCTTCACTAAATAAGGTAATGTATCATACGATAACGTATCAAAGAAGTAGTTAATATCATATCAACATACCACCACAGAGTATAAATTTGTAACAGATGCCACCTCTGTCTCGGCAACGCCAACAAACTCTTTCAGTGTCTAGAAAAAGAGATTTAGAGAAGAAACAGAAACATGAGAATCCAACCCCAAAAAAAAGATGTGCATATTCCATTGCAAAGGGAAATATAATGAATAATCTAGTTGATATTAAGTTTAGTACAACCAAAAAGTACCTTCGCACAGTGTAAGAGGTCAGCCAAAAGATCAATTTTTAGACAAAGAAGAATGTTTTAGCAAGGAAATCAGATCTACCATTTGATAATAAGCAAGTATTGAAGGACTCAAACATTAGACAATTGCATAGATAAGAATGGAACAATGACACTTAATGTTTCCTTAGGCTATTAAAGTAGTGTTGAGCTACAGGCTAAGGAGGCAAGGTAAGTAGTATGCTTATGCTCATGCCCTTAAGAGTTATTTTTTTTTTTACAAGTAATCAAAAAGCTTACCAATGAAAACAATAGATATAGCCCATGTACACAGGACATAAATAATAGACACCTAAGCATGATTAACAACTGATACAAGCAAATCATGGATATTCAATCCATAAAAATCTATCGCAATTGTCCAACGGAATAAAGTAGTGGAAAAGAAAACTCTAAGCTCATCTATCGTCCACTCATGATCTTCAAAGTTCCTATTGTTCGTTTCCCTCCAAAGGCACCACCATAGGCATATGGGGGCCATATTCCATATAGCTACAATTTGTTGATAGCCATGTAGACCCCTCCAATTTGCTAGAAAGTCAACCAACTTTCTAATCATATCCCACGCTATTCCCTTTAAAATAAATCCCTGAGATCATGGCTACCTCACAGTGTAGTGGTAGATGATCTACGGTCTCCCCGTTCTTTTAGCACATACAACACCAGTCCATCATCATGACCTGGTGTTTTAAGTTATCTATGGTAAGAATCTTCTGTAAGGAAGTCGTCCATACAACTAAAGCTACTTTTAAGCTGTGTTTGTTTTGACGTAAAATAAGGAAAATAAGAAGATATTTGCATCTGATCTAAATAAACAACTGATGCTATTCAACAATGCAGCAACTGAAGTAACGATATCAACAATGAAAAAGTCCCACCAACATCAACAATCAGAATCTTGAATTTCTCCAAATAAAATGTGCAAGACGATATTTCAATCAAACATATTTTCGTTTGTTATTTTATAAATAATTTAATCGTATAATAGACATTCAGAGGAAGAATCTTCAATATTATACCTGGGCCTGATGTATGGCTTATGAATCTGGCAATCAATCAAATTTAAAATAAAATTGTTAACATCCAAGGTACAAAGAAGTCTTGACAAAGCTCACAAAAATAAGGTATGAAATGATAATGATGCTGTGTGATTTGACCCATCCATTTCAAGGCTGTTACCCACTTGTTGCACATTAGAACAAGTGTGAAAAGATATTAAGCAGTGGTTTTTTGAAAGGCGAATTGAAAATATGCACAGAACGTGCAAAAGAGGCATGGAAATCAACTCCTCTATTGAAGTGTAATTCAATTTAAGCCCTAAGCGGTTAATTTTTCGTAGACCAGATCTAACCTTTTTCTTTGACTAAAGTTTTCTACCCCTACCAAACACACCAAGCCTAAAATCTTTTCCAATTAAAACAAACACAGCCTTAGGGGCACCCTAGTCTTCCAAATAATCCTCTAGGGAAATGGTTTAGTATTTTTAATAGCAAGGGCCAAATAGAATGAACAGATAGTAAACTGCCCTTTCTAGAATGGCACCAGAAGACCTTATCTACATTTCCCACTCTCACTCTACTAGATTATAGTCAATTATAAAACTCTATGAAAGTATCAACTTCCCAAACTTGTGCTGCTTAGGAAAAAATGGCATTCCAATGAAGAAAACCACAAGAACATTCCCAAAAATCTGCAATTGAGGCTTTGTACACTCGTACAATTCCTTAAGATTCTATTTTGTGAAAGAATCCTTTAGGACCCTATCTCAACACCAGAAGTCATGCCAAAATTTGATTTTGGACCATCACCCACCTCAAGGCAAGTGCTCCATGCACCTCATTCAAGCACCATCTGCCCAAAGCCCCACCAAACTTTAAGTCTATTCCACCTTTCCAGAAAGCCCCCCTTTCTTGTTGATATCACCACAACCATCTTAACTATATGGCTCAGTTGAAAACCGGCAAGTTTAGAACTCCCAACCCTCCCTCTGAGATTCGAGTACATACTGTAGTCCAATTCACTAGACAAAATTAGAGCTTATATCATCCATCACACCTCAAAAGAAATCACTTTGGAATTTTTCTATGCAATCTGCCACTTTCGTAGGAAGGGGGAATAAAAATTAGAAACGTGTGGACAAGTTGGAGATGGTACTTTTGATCAAACAAATCTACCATCCATGTATAAGTACATCCTCTTCCAACTAGCCAATGTACACTTCATTTTTTCAATCACAATGTCTAGTATAGCCTTTGACTTGAATGAGACACCAAACAGGAGGTGAGGCATTTCATGGGCAAGGTGAATGCCTTGCACCTCATAATGCTAGTCAAATTCTCCACATCACATCTTTCAAACCTTCCATTTTCATAAACACTTGAAAGATCCCCATGACATCATCTTTAACCACTTCTCAACATGTTTGGAAGAAAGCCATAATAAATCCACCAAAACCTGGAGCTTTGTCACTAGCCATGCTTCTTACCACTTTGCGAATCTCCATGTGATACTCAGGATTGAATATGAGAAGTTGGTAAATGGAACCTCACATTACGTAGGAATGAGAAGTTCCTACCCTTTATAGGCCCATGTATGGCTTAGGCCTTCTTTGGGTCATTATCCTTTGGTCATTCCATCCTCACATTATAAGTTATAAAAAACTGGCGTAGGACAAAAGCCTCTAATACCATATTAGTAGAGCAGTTAATTGGTGGTTTTGAAGTTTAAGATTTTCTTGAAGTTTAGCATAATATTCTGGCTGAAAATATTCTGTGGCCAATCAGATAGGTCTTTTTTTGCAGGGTTTTATTTCCTACTTTACAAAGTTAGTTTTAATGGGTTTTACAAGTTGTTTACGCATTGAAGCAATGATATTGGAGATTTCAGCAGCCAATGGCGGTGATGGTGATGCACTCAATTGAAAAACATCCTGGTAGGGCTAGGGCTATATCACTGAGTCGAATTAGCATGGATTGGCTGCTAGGGTGATGGAAGCTCTACTCCTGTCAGGAGGTACAATAGTGAAGTCGTCCAGTGCTGGCAACACAACTATCATGGTTCAGTGTTGCTTCAATTGAAATGGAAGATTCTTGATGTTGACAGAGTTTGGAGAAGCTGGCCGAAGAGGTTTTGTCATCATACCTGAGGGGTGAGATGATTTGGGGTGGAGAAGGTTTTTAGCTAAATTCCAAACGTGGATAATTGGCAGAATGCGAGTGGGGCCTCTCCAAAAGACTTAGGATGGGTGTGAACAGGGCTAGAGGACTGACTAGCCTAGTGGTGAGTGGGGTNAAAAACTGGCGTAGGACAAAAGCCTCTAATACCATATTAGTAGAGCAGTTAATTGGTGGTTTTGAAGTTTAAGATTTTCTTGAAGTTTAGCATAATATTCTGGCTGAAAATATTCTGTGGCCAATCAGATAGGTCTTTTTTTGCAGGGTTTTATTTCCTACTTTACAAAGTTAGTTTTAATGGGTTTTACAAGTTGTTTACGCATTGAAGCAATGATATTGGAGATTTCAGCAGCCAATGGCGGTGATGGTGATGCACTCAATTGAAAAACATCCTGGTAGGGCTAGGGCTATATCACTGAGTCGAATTAGCATGGATTGGCTGCTAGGGTGATGGAAGCTCTACTCCTGTCAGGAGGTACAATAGTGAAGTCGTCCAGTGCTGGCAACACAACTATCATGGTTCAGTGTTGCTTCAATTGAAATGGAAGATTCTTGATGTTGACAGAGTTTGGAGAAGCTGGCCGAAGAGGTTTTGTCATCATACCTGAGGGGTGAGATGATTTGGGGTGGAGAAGGTTTTTAGCTAAATTCCAAACGTGGATAATTGGCAGAATGCGAGTGGGGCCTCTCCAAAAGACTTAGGATGGGTGTGAACAGGGCTAGAGGACTGACTAGCCTAGTGGTGAGTGGGGTTGGCAAACTAACTTGTGAGTTGCTCTGACCAGTGCCCTATGTGTTAGCAAAATGGGGAAACTATTGATCACCTTCTGATACTTTGTAAGTTTGTTTGTGATTTATAGGCAGGGCTATTCAACACTTCTGGGATTGAGTGGGCTATGCCCTACCGAGTTCTGGAACTATTGGCATGTTGGCAGTACCTATGGAAGAAATTTAGAAGTTTGGAGGATCATTATCCTTTGTTTAATATGGTGTATTTGGCAAGAATGTAAGCTCGAACTTTTGAGCACCGAGAGAGGATGATGACAGAATTAAACAATATCCTATTCAGCACCCTACATGCTATGATGGCTAATCACTATGGCTTCCAATTGTCTAGTTTCTAGATGCTTAAGAGATTCTCTCTTTTTTCTTCTTCTCACTAGATCAATTGTTTCCTTTCTGCGTACTTGGGTTGCACTTTTAATAAAATTGCATTACATATTAAAAAACAAAAATCATATGCTATAATATTGATCTTTCATGTAAACCATTTTTTATGAAAATTAAAGTTTGTAATGGATTTAATGAAATGCTGTGCTGTTTACAAGTAATGAGCAATGAATGATGATGCTTGGTACCAATACTATGGGTGAACATGCAGCCACTTTCTAGGATGTTCAGAAGTGTGGTTCATTGGGATATTTACATCCAACAGGATGTGGCAGCCTTTGTGGCCACAGGTTGTTAGACTGGTGCAAAATCTTTTTTTTTTTATAAGTGCTGGTGCAAAACCTTAAACCCAAGGGTTAAAGGGTGCTGGCTACTACAAAAGATAAATGCGTATATGCATTTAAGAATGTTTCCAAAGGAAAGCCTCATTCAAATTCATTTAGCTATATAATGTACAATTTAAAAAGTATTAGATTAATTTATGTTTTTACAATGAATGTTTGGACAGCAGGATCAAGTTAGGAGTCTCGGGTATTTTATGCAAACTAGACATGGAGAAGGCCTATGATCACGTTAATTGGGAATTCCTTTTTTATTTGTTGAGGCGATGTGGTTTTGGGGAGCAATGGAGGGGGTGGATGAGACATTTTGTGTCAACGGTTTGCTTCTCGGTCTTGGTAAACGTTGATCCCATGGGTTTCTTTAATAGTTTGAGGGGGTTGCAACAAGGCGATCCACTATCACCCCTCTTATTTGTTATTGTCATGGAGGCTTTAAGCATAATGTTGTTGGCTTCAATGGAGGGTGGCTTTTTCTCAGGTTATTCAGTGGGGGATGCTAACCATGGTGCTACCATTATATCACCTCTTTTGTTTGCAAATGATACGCTGTTATTTGGTGAGGCAAATCCAGGTCATCTTCAATCTTTAAAGGCTATTTTGCTGTGTTTTGAAGCGGTCTCCAGGTTAAAAATAAATCTCTCTAAAATGGAGATGGTTATTGTGGGTAATGTGTGTAATGTCAGGGGGCTGGCTAATATCTTGGGATGTGCGGTCTCTTCGCCGCCTATGAAGTACCTTGGCCTCCCATTGGGAGCATCATTCAAAGCCAAGACTATTTGGGATGAGGTGTTAGAGAAAATAGAGAATAGGCTGGCTGGGTGGAAACGGGTGTATTTGTCCAAAGGGGGTCGGATTACACTAATAAAGAGTACCCTTTCAAACCTTCCCACTTATTTCTTGTCATTATTTCCTCTTCCTGCTAGTTTGCCTCGCGGATTGAGAAGCTTCAATAAGATTGTCTGTGGGGTGGACTTGGAGATGAGTTTAAATTCCATTTAGTTGGGTGGGACAAGGTGTGCTCTCCCTTGAGGGGTGGTAGATTGGGGGTTTGTAATGTGAGGGCCTTCAATAAGGCTCTTCTTGGGAAGTGGCTATGGAGATATAATTATGAGAGAGAAGCCTTATGGAAGATGGTGATTGATACTAAGTATGGGAGTATTGTGTGTGTGTGTGTGTCTGGGGGGAGAAAGGGGGGGGGGGGGCAATAGAATCAGTTTTTGGCATGACGTTTGGGTTGGAGATATGGCTCTTAAGGATGTCTACCACTCTATTTTCAGAATTGCACGGGAACAAGATGCTGTGGTGGCTGACTTGCAGGATATTAATAATGGAGCGTAGCAATGGAACGTTAGTTTAATTCGGGAGGCCCATGATTGGGAAGTAGGAGTCATGGAGGAGTTCCTTAACTTGCAATACAACATCAGTCCTGCTGTTATAGCGGAGGATAAATTGGAGTGGTGGCCTCTAGGTGAGGCAAATTTTCTGTATGCTCCTTTTATGAGACTCTAACTGCCCAAGGTAGGAATCACTTTTCTTGGAAGAACATTTGGCAGAGTGAAGCACCTACAAAGGCCGCTTTTTTTTGCTTGGACAGCAGCTTTAGGGAAAATACTGACTACTGATAATTTAAGAAAACGTGGGCTTATCATCATCGACGATTCAACTGGTGCTGTATGTGCAAAAATAGTGGTGAAACAGTGGATCATCTACTTCTACATTGTGAGTTTGTAAGGCCATATGGAATTATTTTTTCAGCAAAGTGGGATTAGCATGGGTTATGCCAAAAAGGCTGATTGAACTACTAGTTAGTTGGAGAGGGATCATGGGGACACCACAGATTGCAACTATGTGGAAGATGGCTCCCATTTGTATTTTTTGGTGGATTTGGAGAGAAAGAAATGATAGAAATTTTACTGATAAAAAAAATATATATATAGAAATTTTGTGGATCGTGAGCGCTCTTTGGAAGTGTTTAAGAGTTTTTTTTCTAGAATACTTTATTTATGTGGGCCATTGATTTAGATTTAAATGGTCTTAGTTTCCGTGATTTCCTTTTAACCATTTTTAGTTCCTAGATAGGTGTAATCACATGTATACCTTCTGTGTACTTTGGCTATGCCTATCTTTATATCAATAAAATATCTTCTTACTTATAAAAAAGAAAATTATGTTTTTATGTTAATTATTAAAAATAATTTATGTTTTTATGTTTAAATGTCCCAATTATCAGTGATGGAGAGTTGGCAAGCCAAATCCAGTAGTGGAGATTCTGACCTAGTCGAAGTTTTTAGTAAGTTTACACATAGAAGATAGTTTTTGGATTATGATGACAGGGGGTCATTACAGATATTATATACCTTCAGTTTATTTGATTTTGTTACATTCTGTAGTATGGTCTAATAACACTATGATGTGGCATTCCTAACCCTATGGTAAGGGAGTGTTACACCTTTGGACCTATGATAAGGAATACTGCAATGAAAGGTTACACATGTCCATAGTGGCTACAAATATGAATCTTAAGTATATTGAGTTAAACATATTTGAAGAGTGCTTATACAATCCAAGAACAACCACCGAAAATATATTTGATGTAACTTACTTAGTAATGAGTTCATACTACCATTAGAAAATGCAAATTATACTTAAATTTTCTGTTCTACTCATAAGGGCATCTTAGCATCGTGGCACAACATCCTCAAAAATCAATGTCAATGAGTCAAGTCCAAGCATCATGAAAGAACAAACAAAAAAGGCTAGTCAGAGAGCCGTCATACAAAAATTCTAAAAGAGAGAATACATAACTCATGGGATTGCTAGCCACATTTGTGCTACAATCCAAGGACTAGCCAGCGTTCTATGGCATTATTAGGTGGACTCTACTATTGTTAGTAAGGATGCAAGAAAACACTAGCCACATCTATGCTATATTAACCAAGGACCAGTCAATGTTGTAATTGGATCTTCTTCTATT
Organism: Pterocarya stenoptera; assembly: GCA_003123785.1. Classification (NCBI taxonomy): domain Eukaryota; kingdom Viridiplantae; phylum Streptophyta; class Magnoliopsida; order Fagales; family Juglandaceae; genus Pterocarya; species Pterocarya stenoptera. The sequence goes on along the minus strand of QEOT01002350.1, from coordinate 3,556 downwards.
CTCACTTAATCCACCAAATAAATACTCCATTTATACTCATGTCTCCAGGTGAAGAATTTAATCCGTAAGTGGAGGGCTGATGTAATTTTCTTACAGGAAACCAAATTGAGGTTTATTAATCAAACTATTGTCAATAGTTTGTGGAGATGTCATTATGTGGGGTGGGTAACGTTAGTTTCGAACAGGGCTTTGGGAGCCATCATTGTTATGTGGGATAGGAGGGTTGGGGAATTGATAGAACATTATGTGGGAGAAAATGTGGTGGCTGGTCAATTTAAGAATGTGGATGACGGTTTCGAATGGGCTTTTTGCGGGTGTTTAGGCCCTAATTTGGATAGTAGTAGGAGAATCTTGTAAGATAAAATGGCGGGTCTTTGCTGTTGGTGGAATCTTTGTGTTTTGGTGGGGATTTCAACATTACTAGGATCTTATTGATTTACCTATGGTGGGTGGGGATTTTAAGTGGTCCAATGGGAAAGCATGGTCTAGGCTGGGCAGATTTTTGGTTTATGTTAGAAGAGGCTTCCGAAGATTTGTTCTGATCATTATCCCATTATGTTGGATTGTGGGGGCATTAATGGAGGGTGTAGGCACTTTAAATTTGAAAATATGTGGCTGGAGGATGATGGCTGTGGATAGGGTGAGGTTTTGGTGGTCCCAAGATCATTTTAGTTTTGTTTATGCTGGAAAACTCAAAGCTTTAAAATAAGACTTGAAGAAATGGAATGTGGAGGTTTTTGGGAAGAGTAATGATAGAGACAAGCCTCAAATGCACAAGCCTTACGCAAGCCTTTTGTAAAAAAGTGGACCCCATCAAGAAAAAGTAAGTTTTTCACATTTTTTCATGATGGGGTCCACTTTTTTTATAAAAGACCTGCGCAAGGGTTGTACATTTGGGGCTTGTATATATCATTATTCTTTTGGGAATAAGGAAAATCAAAGGAAGCATCTCTTGGAACAGCTGAAGTTTTTGGAGGATAGGGAGTTGTTGGGGGAAATTTCAGGTGAGGATATGGAGAGAAAAAGGTTGCTAATTTAGAGAAGATCACTCTTATGGAGGAAATTTCTTGGAGGCAGGAATCCCGGGCTCTTTGGTTGAAGGAAGGCAACAAGTGTACAAAGTTGTTTTTTCACCAAAAGGTGAATTCTCATCAAAGAAATAATGCCATTGAACTTCCTCATGCAAGTGATTGTATTCCTTTGGATCATTTGGCTATTAAGGAACATATTGTGGCAGCATGTGGTGGATTTATTGGCCTGCTGGAGGGAGATTCAGGGCTGTTCTTAAGTGGCAGCAGTGTGGAAAATGATTCTGTTGTGCATCATGTGGTGTATTTGGTCAAAGAGAAACGAGCGGTGCTTTGAAGATAGGGAGCGCACAATGACAAAACTGAAGAATTTTTTCATCCACTTTGATGCTTTGGTTTTCAGCCATTGTGCTAAATGGAAACAATGTGCATGACTTCTTGTCTTTATTCTCTTGATCTTAGAATGTATTTAGGTGTTCTTTTGTATACTTCATGTGTACACGGGCTATGCCTATTTCATTCATCCCAATAAAATTACTTTTACTTATTAAAAAAAAGGAACATATTGTGAATTTTTATAAGAAGCTTTTTTCGGAAGGAATACTCTTGGAGACCCAAGTTGGATGGGCAGGTTTTTTAGTCTATTAATCAGTCTAGTGCGGAGTGGTTGGAGAGAGCTTTTGAAAAGAGGAAGTTCTTGATGTGGTTAGAGGAATGGCGAGGGATAAAGCTTAGGGCCTGGATGGTTTTTCTATGGCTTTTTTTCAAACTTGTTGGGATATTGTGTGAGAGGATGTTATGAAGGTTTTGCTTGAATTCATTCATTTATGAAATTTGAGAAAAGTCTTAATGCTACATTTATTGCACTTGATCCTAAAAAAGTGAGGGCTGTGGAAATGAGGGATTTTTGGCCTATGAGTTTGGTCAATAGGGTGTACAAGATCATTTCCAAGGTGTTAGCTAACCGCATAAGTGTGGTGATGGAAAATATTATTTTGAAATTTCAAAATGCATTTGTGAGGGGAAGACAAATTCTTGATTCGGTTTTAATAGCTAATGAATGTTTGGAAAGTAGAATCAGATCGGGCAACTCTAGTATTCTAGTTAAATTGGACATGGAAAAGGCATATGATCATGTTAATTAGGAGTTTCTCTTGTACTTACTTGGAAGATATGGTTTTGGAGAGAAGTGGTGTTTGTGGATCAAGCATTGTATTTCGATGGTCAGATTCTCTATTTTGGTGAATGTTTCCCCAGTTGGTTTCTTTAATCGTTCACGTGGCTTGAGACAAGAGGGTCCTTTGTCTCCTTTTCTTTTTGTTCTTGTTATGGATGCTTTGATCATAATGATTGAAGTGGAGGTGGATGGGAATTTCTTGTCGGGATTTTTGGTGGGAGATGAGTCTCGGGTCAGCATAAAAGTCTCGCATCTTCTTTTTTCTGACGACACCTTAATTTTTAGTGAGACAAATCAGGATCATCTTTGTTCTTTGAGAGCCCTCTTGTGAGACAACAGTTTAATTTTTGTGAGATGACACTTCAATTTTTAGTGAGACAAATCAGGATCATTTTCGTTCTTTGAGAGCCCTCTTGTGAGAGAACACTTTAATTTTTGAAGCTGTTTCTGGTCTTAGTATTCACTTCCCAATCACGCACGTTTCTAATAAAATTGACATTCCATTTGAGATTGTTGTTTTAAAAAATAAAAGAATCAGCCACTGCAGTGTCTTGATCTCTAGCAATCCTAAAGAGGGAGGGATAAACATTTTTAGAGCCGAATCCCCACACCAAATATCATGCCAAAAATTAATCCTTGTCCCATCACCCACCTTGTATTTAAAATGGTTGAAAATTCCCCCCAACCCATCCAAATAGACTTCCACAAACCTACCCCATACACTCTTATAACTTCGATAGAACACCAACTCCCCCACATCCTCTCATACTTAACATCAACAATATTTCTCCATAACAATATTTCTCCATAACGCATCCCTCTCAAGGAGATACCACCATAGCCATTTCCCAAGAAGAGCTTTGTTGAAAAGCCTCAAATTTCGAATCCCCAATCCACCACAAGAAACTGGTGAGCAAACCTTGTTCCAACAAACCAAGTGGTGGATCTTGCCTAAGCAATTGGTGGATCTTTTTGCATGTTGGCAAGGTTTTAAGGGGAGTCATCGCATTGTTTCCATATGGAAGATGATCCCTTCATGTTTGATGTGGTGCTTAGGGGTGATCATTGGCCGGTCCGGACCGAGAAAACCGGACCGGACCGGCCATTTTGGACCGGACCGGACCGGACCGGTATTGGTCCGGTCCGGTCCGGTCCCTTTGTTTTTGGACCGACCACATTCGGTCCGGTCCACGGTCCGGTGGTTTTTTGGACCGGACCGGACCGAATGTAAATTATTTTTATATTATTTTTTATATATAATTATACTATATTATAATTAAGTATAGACTATTAATACTATTATATATTTATATAGTTATACTAATGGTTATATTAGTTATTATATTAGTTT